>JAVJIF010008726.1:127500-169320 GCA_038442645.1 Agave tequilana
AGAATGCGAAGGCATGCCTCAAGGATGACTTAAATGAGGCATTGCGTGCCCAGTCTGTGGCAGAGAAGAGTATCCAAGAAGTGACGAGCCAGTGTCATTGGGAGATGAAGGTCTTCAAATTCATAAAGAACATGGATGGATACGAGGACGGAAAGTGAGGCGTGGCCCCAAGATATTCATTTGAAGTTAAGGCCTTCTTGGCCAGCAAAGGCATGGGAGGTGCTCTGGCACACGGGTCCCCCGCTGTGGAGATGAGAGCCTCTCTGTGTGCTCCGTCTTGAGACATTGCTCTCCTGACAACTGGTCTCTCCACAGATGCTCTGACTGCTGGGACCTCAATCATGGTGCCACCGAAGGGGCAGATCTTCCAATTCCCTACTCTGACTCTGAGGCCTCAGAGAAAGGCAAAGTGAGTGTTTGAGGCCTCAGAGAATGGCCACAGCTCTCGTTTGCGGTCCGTCAGGGCTCGCTGTTCACTCAATTATCGTTCTAAGTCAACTACTCGCTGAATGAGCTGTCCTCGGGAGAGTATTGACAGCTTGAGTTCGCCGGAGGAGTTGACATCGTGGTGATTAGTGCTCTTAGGCGACATGGTTGTTTGAAACCTTTTTGAGGACGTGAAAGGGTGCCGAATGGGATGGACGTGAAAGGGTGTGGACTCAAAGATCTCAACGAAAGCACCAAATTGCAGTGGGTAATTCTAGGAGAATTTATTCACACACCAATTTGCAAGGAATTAAAGAATAAACTGTCGAGATCAAATCAGAGGACACGCAAAGATTTACATGAAAACCCGAAAGGGAAAACCCACGGAGAGAGTTCCATTATTATTTGAAGACGCTTACAATGGTGATTGCCTCTCTAGTACTAGGGTTTCTGGGATTAATTGATCGTCCCTCTTCTCGTTGAAGGGGTTCTCTATTTATACAAGTGGTTGTCTTTGGATATGGTTACAGAATTCTCATCTAACTGAATATCTTATCATATCTTAACTGTTATCATGAAGACAGTTAGAGCTGAACCTCCTCGTTTGAATTGAAAGAGAAGCGTTCGTCTTATCTAGTGGCCTTTACCCAGCTGTCAATGTGGTGACCTGTTCTCGAGATTTAACCACCGGATTTAAATGTAGATTTGGCTTGGAGGTAAGAGTACTCATAACCGACTCTATCTTGTTCTTCTAACCGCTTGATTTGTTTGGAGTTTGAATGGGATCAGAACTCTTCTAGAGATTTTGGATAAAGTCATGTGTCGCGTGATCAACATGGAGCTGGATGAACACGCGTCGAGATCTCTGTAGAGGTTCGAACACATATTAAGTGTATTATTCTGTGTCTTTTCATGGAGGGAGAGTTTTCTCTTTCTTTCCTTTATCATATCTCAGAACATGGGATATAAAAAATACAGAGAAAAGAGCGAGAGAACATGTGACTCTGATGTCATAGGGTTGTATTTGAGTGGGAAGGATTCAGCCTCGAATCCTTCTGGAATGAAAAGTCTATCTCTCTCTCTCTCTCTCTCTCTCTCTCTCTCTCTCTGTGTGTGTGTGTGTGTGTGTGTGTGTTGTGTGTGTGTGTGTGTGTGTGTGTGTAGGTATATATATAGGTATATATATATATATATGTATATATAAATATATATGTATATATATGAGAGATCTGTACCTCAGCTGCCAGCTGAGAGAGACTCTCTCAGCTGGCGCAACGTGGCTGAATTTCAGTCACAATTTTGAGCGTTGCTATCATGGTCGCAATTTTTTATCAGGATTGTAATCAAGTCACAGTATTTTTTTGAAGACTGCTACCATGGCAGTAGTGTTTTTTGAGGACTGCGACCATGGTCACTGTCTTTTTCTGAGGACTGCTGTCATGGTCTCAGTCCTAATTACACTAAAAATATATGATTTTTTAGGACTGCCACCATGTCGAAGTGGACTGCGACCATGTCGCAATTAGCTATGACCATATTGAATGAGAGTCTCTCTCAGCTGGCGGCTGAGATACATTCCTCTCTCTACACACACACACACATATAGAGAAAGAGAGAGATAGTTATATATAGATAGAGATAAACTTGCGTCATTCTGGAAGGATTCAAGGTCGAATCCTTCCTACTCAAATACAACCCTACGATATTCGAATGCAAGATCCACTCCGTTGAAGTTGATCTACATTATTTCAAGTAACTAAAAATTAAAAATCATGTACTTTGAATATTTTTGCCCATCCATCAACTAGGTGCAAAATGAACGGCAAAATAGTGAGATGGTCAGTTTAACTGTGTGGAATATTTGAAATCTACATCGTTAAACTAACCAACTCATGATTTCGGCCGTCCATTTTGCCCCTACTTGATGGATGGGAAAAAAGTATTCAAAATACAAGATTTTTAGTTTTTAATTACTTTAAATAATATAAATCAACTTCAACGGAGTGGATCTTGCACACGGATATCGTAGGGTTGTATTTGAGTGGGAAGGATTCGGCCTCGAATCTTTTCAGAATGACACAAGTCTATCTCTCTTGTTGGCCTGAAGGCCTTTCACCCTAGTTTTAATGATGACTAACTTATGAAGTTATAGTACTAATGATCTTATATTTATTAAGTTTCAAATATAAGTCAAGACCATCATTGGTGTTTAGCTATAACAAAAAACTCAAAGTCAGGATTCGAAGCAATCACGTGTATTGATTCAAGAGCTCGCGCGTCAAGATCACATCAAGTACTCGAGATGGAGTCAAGTTCTATGGATCGTGTTTAAATCAAGCCGACTTGGAGAAGAAGATCGATAAGAAGACTTTGGTCTAGATTTGTTTTGTTTAGATCCTATGTAAGGATAGAATAGCTTTGAATTGCTCAAGTACCACACACAAGTTTATTGGTTTTGGTTTAATTGATTTTAGTGTCAAAATTTTATGTTTACAAAATTTATGCTTTCAATAGAATAAATTTTATAGTTTGCAATATGTGTTGGATTCTATCCACACATATTTGAGCTTCATATGTTTATATAAACTTATTTCTATGCGTTCTGGTTTGGATTCTTAAGAATACATCTTTCGGTTTCATGAATAGATTTCATCAAAATAAGTTTACATGGTTTACTATGTGTGTTAGATTTCATCTATATGCATTCATGCTTCTTATGTTTAGAAAAACTTATTTTGATGTATCTACCTCATGTGTTTAGGTTTTATTTTTATCAAAACTTATTTTGGTCCTTATTATCAAAAACAAGTATATATCATTTACTATGTATGTTGCTTCAAATGTGATTCAATATCTTATTTTTGTATTTATACAAGTTTATAGAAAAATAGAATTTTTAATTCAAAGTTTAGTTTTTGAAAAATACGGTTTTTAGTTTAAGCTTTAATTTCTATGCCTAAAAAATAGTTCACATGTTTGTAATATGTGTTGATTTTTTATCACACATATTTATACTTAAATTTATTTATATGAACTCATTTTTGTGGATTTTATTGGGATTTATTGAGATTTAATTGAATTTAACAAGTTTGTCTTTAAACCTGAAAATTGGGTTTTTGGGCTGACCGACCAGTCGACCGACGTGCACAGAAACGTTCACATGCCCAGAGCCTTGGCTTGATCGACCGACTGGTCGACCGTAGCAAGGAGCGGTTGACCAACCGGTTGATCGACTGGCTCACCCAACTCTCGTGTGGGGATTGGTCGACCGAGCCAACGGTCAAAAATCTGACTATTGGCCGGTCGACCTCCCTAGCGGTCAGAAATCTGACCATTGGCCGGTCGACCGGGCGGTCGACCGACAGGCCAGTTTGGCCTGGTTCTGTGTCCTAATGGCTAGTTTCTAAAGAAGCTATAAAAGAGAGTTTTTGGGACTGATTTCTACTATGATTTTACAATAGAAATTTTATCATTTTTCTAGTGCTTTCTTCCCCATCTTCTAAAGAGTTTTAAAACAAGTTTTTGAGCTTCAAATATATATCTTTATTTATTTCAAAGTTTTGAAAAATCAAAAGAAAACAAGTTTTGGGATTCTAGTTTATTGTTCTAAAATTGTATATCATTTATAGAGTTTTTCCCAAGTGTTTTTCTTTGTATTTTTTTCTAAAAATTTTGTTTTACTTACATACTTGAGCTATCAAATTCAAAATCTATCCTTTAGGATCTTGTATTGTGAGAGGTGTTTTGTTTGTGGTCTTTTGAGATCACTAAGCACTTGTTTGTGATTATTGGATCACCAAATTATATTTCTTTCTTGGATTTGTGCTTGACTTAGTGCCTTTCCTCTTGTGTAGAGGTGTGAGAGTTGGAGTTATGTACTCCTTATTTATAATTGTTGTAATTCCTCAGTGGAGGTCCCTTTGTAGAAGATCCTTAGTGGATAGTGAAAATCCCTCTATGTGAAGATGGGAACATAGAGTAGTTGCTCGAATCTCGAAACATATTCTTGTGTTTGCGTTTGGATCTCTCTATCTCTCAACTCTTTACTCTCTTTATATCTTGCATTGTTATACTTACTCATATTTCTACATGCTTGATATAATTTGTGTGTTCACACTAGTATTCAACCAAGAGAGCTATTGAAGCACCTCAACTCATAATTTAGAGGAATCGTGAGGAGAAGTTTCAGAACTCTTCACCGAAAATTCAGACTCACTCTAAGTTATACATTGTGTGTTAGTGTAAAAGTTTTCATTCCGTATCATTTGTCATTAAACTAGCACTACACCTATTCACCTCCCTCTAGGTGTAATTTTTCATCTCTCTCTCTCTCTCTCTCTCTCTCTCTCTCTCTCTCTCTCTATATATATATATATATATATATATATATATATATATATATATATATATATCACCAATATTATTTATATATATATATATATATATATCGCCTAATACCATTCTTTTCTATTTGAATATATTAATGTATTCAATTCTACTTCTCACGCTTCTGGTTCATGAATGACTCGGTAATATAACTCAAGGTTCTTCGTTTACCGACATTGGTACATTATTTCAACCTCTCGTCAGTGACACAATTTTCACCATAATTTTAATCAATATACATTGTTTATCAAACTATATAATTTGCATCAATTTGGAAATGTAGATTGTGAAAAGAAAGGATTTTTTGATATCATGATTAAAGAGTTTACACAATTTATATCATGATTATCAAGCTATATTAAATTAACTAACTAGCTTTCACTAGACCCGACCACAATTCAGGTTCGAACCGCTGAACCGAGCTGGAACTGGTCTCATGGACAGGAACCAGAATGGCTAGAACTGGTACTGAAACAAACCAAAATTAGCCAAAGTCGATCCGGTTCTGGTTTTTTAATTTTAAGAATTGGAACCGCCGATTTTGGTTCAGGAATCGCCAGTTTTGAATCTTGAACCAGTTTTTTGCCCTTTGGCCTTTAAGCTAGCCTAGCCTGCCTAGTTTTTTTTTTTTTTTGGCGCTTTGGCCTTTGGGTTGGCCTGGCCCACCTAGATTCTTTTTTTTGGTGGCCTTTGGCCTTTGGGCCGGCCTAGCCCCCCAGGGTTTTTTTTTTGTTTTGATTAACTTCTTGGAAAAAATAAATCAGACCAAAATCAGAATCGGAATAGGCTAGTTCCAGAATCAGAGCCGAAACCAGCCTGTTCTGTTCCTCATATAGAGGTACCATGAACCGCTAGTTTCGAAATCGAAGTCGGGTCTAGCTTTCATAATTAATATTATAATTTAGCTAGCTTCCATAATTAATACTAAAATTAATCAAGTTTCTGATATGATATGAGAAACAAAATTATTAAAATATAACCACATAAACTAGGTAAGAACGAGAGGAAAATTTTACTCACTCTAGATTCGGTGATTTTTTTAATATCGACGAAGCTCACACAATCGTTGCGACAATTTCTATTTAATTATAATATATATACACACACACGCACGCACGCACGCACACACGCACATAGGAAAATTTTCAAATGAGAAACTTTCTCAAAATAAGCTTCGTGAGAAAACCATATAAGAGAGATTTTATGGATGATCCGAAAAGTTCATCTTGATCTACATACTCTAATTAGACTACCAATAAAAATCACGTGCTTCGAAACTATTAATCAAAGAAATTTTAAATAAAAAATTCAAAAGGTGTTAATTTTGCATCTAAAAGTGATTAATTTGTAATTAATTAATCACCAAATACCCACCCCCACTCCTTCCTCTTCTTCTTGCTCATACACCTACCTCCTCCTTTTCTCTCCACTTATGCACACTCGGTCGAGCTTGGGTCACGTTGGGTCAAGCTCATATCGCCTCGAGTTCTAGCCGGCTCCAATTGGAGGAGAAAACGAGAGGGAAAAAAAAAAAGAAAGAAAGAGAAAAGAAGAGAGAGAGAGAAGAGAACGGAAAGGAAATTTTTATTTGAAAGGAACTAGAATCTCACTCTGAAGTCTGAAGATTTTAATTGACAATTTTGAGTTAAAAAAAAAAAAACTTGAAAGTAGTAGTGGTAATAATAATGACAACCGATTTAAAGAAAAAAAAAGAAAATCCTTTAGCGGCTAAAATGCCCCGGGGGGCAACCGGTCCAACCAGTTGCCGCTCGATCGGACGGTTCAAAATCACCGAACCCCACTCATTTTTTTGCGCTTAAAAACAGCGAAGGGGAAGGAGCATGAATAATATCCATCAGCCATGGAGCGTTCGCTGCTGTGACACGTGAACGGGAGGAAGGAGCACGAGCCACACATGGGGTGACCCTGCAGTGCCCTTGGAGCAAGGATAACGGCTGCCAGGGTCTGATCTGTATGCGCAAGGATGATGAAGTTATGTGCGGCATGATGACTGATGGGCTCTCATGCATCCCTACAGCCTGATGGAATTTCTGATCAGCAACAAACTATAACTTTGAGTACTGCTCAGATTGTTAAGAGACAAAAGGCATCATTGAGTAAAACTTCAGCCCCATTTCTATTGGAAAATGATGAGCTTTTGTGCTTGTCACTTGCTGCAGTAGATAAACTAATTCTATAGGCATCTGAATTGATCAGCAGACTGATTGTTATAATTGATTCTGTACGTTTTCATATGATTATATTAGTGTTTAAACTGCCATCAACTCTAACATAAGAAGTTGCTAGTGTTACTGTAAAAACCTTTTGCGGGAGGTAATCGCACTTGAGAGGTAGCAAGACTGATCGCAATTGAAGGAACAGATTCGACTCTTTTTAATTTTGTTAGTAAATATGTGCAGATCTCAGAAATATCTCTCATTATGAATATTACGCACACATGCATATGCACAAGCCCTCACATACACGCAATCTTTAAATCTTATTAGATCACCGCCATGTCCCTTGGAACCTCAACTAAGATGTACATTCATTTTGCCTCCTCTCACTTAAATTTGATTGCAAAATTAAGATTAAGTTCGACAAAAAATTTGCATAAAAATCATGTAATTAAATAGATTAAAAGGTTGAAAAAATGATGAAAAGTTTCAACTGAAACTTGGGATGAGAATTTGATTAGAATGGCACACATCTTCGTCATGTGGCAGTGATTAATTTTTGGGATCCCTGTGATCTAAACCCTAGCTGCTTGTGCCAATAATAGAGCGATCCCTTTGCTAACGTTTATGTAACACAAACTCTTTTTCACCCATATAGTGTGGCAAAAGTAACTGATATCTCCAGGCTTTTAGTTAATGCATGCACCAGTACTGCTTGTGATTACTTTTTATTGCTGCTGCTGCTGCTGCAACAACAAAATATTACAGAAGAAAATTAAGGATAATTTAAATTTAGTTATCACCAATTGTCCCCATCTCAAGGACAACTAATCAAGAATGACATTATCAGCCATCAAAATATTACCAGAATACAGTAATCATCTTTGCAAAGATTAATTGAATGTATTGTCTCACTCACAAGAGTAGCATAATATAATATGCTTCAAATCTTGAAGACATCTAATTGTGTCCTCCAGTGTCCAGCATTTGTACAATAACAAACAAATGTCTCTCATGCCTTGCAAAACTAAGTTAAATCTCCATGCTCACTTTTAATGTCCTTTTCCACCGCTTTTCTTTTTCTTCATTTAAAGAAATAGTGTACCAATTCTATGACTCAATATGCGCTCTCCTGTTTAAATTCATATAGTTATGAATCTTAGTATCAATATCAGTAAAACTCAACCGTTTTAGCAATATTGTCTCGATCAGATTAGGTTGATCTTATGAACAATACCAGTATCAAACATGAACATCGATATTGAGTGATATTTCAAACTTCGACTAAATTAGACTCAAAAGAGAGCAAAGAGTACCTGATCTTCTCCCTTTGTGCCAACAACCAAGAAGGCCATGGATCAGAGACCGTACATGTGCGTAAGCATGGACAGCACATTGTGAGTCACAGAATGTCCACTGTCCCACTCATCAGGGAATCTCCTAGAGAACTGCAACACAAACTACTTACGAATGAGCAAAAAGAGAGCCATTGCTTGAATCAGTGTGACATAATCAATGATCAGCACGCACTTGAGCTTTGGTTTGAAGTTTTTGAGTAATTTGAGAGGACATGTGGGTTGGCCTGGGGGCACGTGAAGATGGGCTGACCACGCAGTGCCGCACATGCTGGTGGGGTTTGCACTGCGGCTAGTGCCTCAGAAATCAACAAAGTCAGAAGGGAGATATAACGGTCAGTAGACGATGATGATGATGAAGGGGGTCGATGACGACTTCTCATTTTTCTTTAGTACACACAACAGAGAGAAGAAGAAGACGAAGAAGAAGAAGAAGAAGAATATAGACAAAGTCCTTTGCATTTGCAGGCTTTTCTCTCTCTCCTGTTTTATTGGATAAGGATGCTCCACGGTTTGTTCTTGTATCAGAAGAGCCATGTGAAACCCCTTCCCTCTTTTTTCCTCCTTTTTTTTTTCTTTTTTTTTTTTTTTGGTGGTTGGGTGGTGGTGGTGGTGGTCTTGCTGATATTTACAAAGATCCCTGCTCTAATCTTTGCATGACTCTCTCATCTCATAGTTTCTTCGATCCACTCACAGTTCTTCATACAAGGGGTACTCTCAAAACTCAAGAAACCTTTTTCTTTGTCAATGATCTTTCAACAGGTTTTGTAATTTTGCTCTATATAATTAAACTGACGCAGATTGTGGTTTGAAGATAAGGCAAGGCATTGTTACTTGATTTTGCTGCTTTGACATTGACAGGGAGAAAAAAAATTAAAACTGTTGAGAACAAAATTAAAATGCATGACAAGAGAATCATAAATCATAACAATCATTACATACAACTGTTCATAGAGTATGGGCTAAAGCTGCTATAAAGCTTAATTTAGCAGAAAAATAAGAGTTACTATGTAATTAGGATAGCAACTTGCTGCTATAAGCCATACATGAGCAATCCAAACTGTAGCTAATAATGGGACACCCTGACCAGTAACCAATGAGTTGATCTCCTTGCTTGAAATTCATAAAAGTCACAATCTAACAAACTAAATTTAAGGGTCATGCAATCATATGATCAACACATCAGAATGCTTGCAGATTGCAGACAAATGCATAGCAAAGAAACATTGTTCCATAACAAGCTTACAGGGCATGTATTTGGGAAATATGATCAATGCAGTAAAAAATGCAGCATGTTATATACATCTTGAAAGAAACATATGCATTGCTTGATAAAATTTCTGGCCAAAAACCAAACTTCAATCCTAAAACATCAGAGTCCACAGCTCATCATACACCAATTTATAACTAATAACAAAGAATTTTTACGCAAGATGAACAACAATAGATCACATGTTTTTGGATAACCCTTACCAAAATTTTAAATCCTGCATGGCCACTTAAAAATATGACAAATAAGAAAAATTTTAACCCAAAAAAACAAGTAAAATAAATTTGAGAATCTTAATGGTCTACACATTAAAATTGGGTACAAATCAAATTTCATTTTCTCACCCTCAACTATACCCGACGGTCTAACTGACAACCAGACTACACACAAACTTTTTAACTGATCAAGAAACCAATAATAGAAACCAAATGCAAAGAATGTTTGTATTTTTATGTAGCTGAAAAACTCACATTTAAACTGGACTATGAAACACTAAACAACTTCCATTTTCCCTTTTTCTCCGGATATATTGTGCAATGGAGAATCACACATAAAACTAAATGTGACCCTGTGCTAGTTTCATCATGTGCCGGGATGTTTAGCCCATAGGGTACTCTGAACCAAAGTCTAATCTACACAAACTGAAATTTTTATTATCTTCGGCGACCTCAGCAGAGAGGCTCACACCGGTCAAAAAGAATACACACCATATATCACAGTGAGAACTCCAACGAAATAGCTTGTACATAAACTTTACCAACGGGTAAGACCATAGGGCTTGCTGTGAAGAGAAATTCAACAATCTCCACGGTCCACAGCCAAAGAAATGTTGCACGATGCTCTTACTGCAGCTTGATTTCTTCAAAACAGTTCTTCTACAAACGGCCTACAGATGTACTTATCAAAGTAAATCCAAAAGGGGAGGTTGCTCTGTTGATACTTTGCCCTGACTGGACCTAGGTGCTTGGTTCCTACCCCTCCCTCTTCCAATCGTAGCCGCGCCCCTACCTATGGCAGTTGTGGGGGGAGGAGCAAGTCTAGGTGTAAGCCCGCTATTTGTTGAGGAAAATGGATTCAAGATCACTAGCTCTTTTAGCATTACTGTTTGCATTGGCGTACCCCATACCTGAGCTAGAATTCGTGACACTCAATGAATTACCTTGAATTGGGACTCCAATAGCCTGCATGTTCATGTTCGCACCAATTGCTCTGTTAGTGTCAGAAACCAAGCTCCCCTGGTGAGGCTTTGATAGTCCAATTAGGGCATTGTTGTTTATAAAGCCGAAGTTATTTGTGCTTGGTCCTGATACTACACGACTACTTGTGGGCTTGACGGCAGACCCCATGCTGCTGGAGTTACTTGGCCTGGGAGGCCAATTGGCGAAAGGATCTTCTAAGTCATCAAAAGCACTAGCAGAAAGCCCTCCAGAAAGCCCTCCAGGGTTCTGCTTCTGTTTCTCATCAGCATTCAATTGGGAGGCTATAGAAGTGGAAGAAATTGGAGGTGGCCACAAAATGTCGACTGGGTTACACGATGGAGATTGCTGGCTAATTGTAGACATGGAGGATGGCAGAGGTATAGCAGTCACCGAAGAAGACTGTGAAATCGGCAATGGTTGCATCGTTTGCGGACTGGGCTCCAAAGGAACAGAAGGAGTGGTTGTTCCCCTGGTTATTGGGCCCCAATCTTCATCCCATGCCGCACTGCTCTTTGATGAAGAGATGGACACGCTTGTTCTTTGAATTGGTTCAGAATGGAGCCCATTAGTTACGGAAGGTGATACTCTAACCTCGGGAGGACCAGCATCGGTCACAGTCACTCCTCGTTTTTCTTCGATCTTCCTGTGAGAAAAATAAGCTTGGGTCAGGAAACCTTCAAATTTGCGCATATGAAAGTAAGGATTGTGTTTAAACATACAGTACCTCAAGATATCTCTCACAAAAGCATGTACTTTGCAAACTGCTGAACATTTAGCTGTTGTGCAGTAAGCAGTGGGAAAAGCAGGGGAAGAACGTGCTCTGCAGCAAATTCTATGCCACACTGAACAACATCAACCAAAAGTGAGTTGAAAACCAATTAAAACTGACCATCTCAAAACAAAACTCGAAATGCATATGCACTAATAAAAAGCACAAAATAAAGAAATCAAAGGGATCAAGAGATCATCAGAATGAATCTGCAAAAATCATCAGAATGAATCTGCAAAAATCACTTTAAAATAAAAACCTGTTTAAAAATTGCATTTGAAACCCCCAGAGTACACATAGGAGTAGGTGCAGAGCGGTCCACAGCAGTACAACGTTTCAATGTTTGTAAGATCTCCAATACAGCATTTTTGTCAAGTGTCGAAACCAAATCACCCAAGCAGCGCAATGCATTCACTCGCACCTGGTCAAGCAAAAAAATATTAAACACAAAAAAGCCAATCCTTCCAGAAATTTAACTAAAGCAAAAGGTATACCTAAATGATTATATGGTTTCTATAAAATGAGAGTTAAAATAATTAAAGAACCATTACACTGCCATACAGGAAAAAGCAAACAATAGTATCACAGTATGCGTAAATGGCCTCTGCAGACCAACCAAGGACAGTCTAGATCAGTAAAGGCTCCCCCATTCAGGAACTGTAACAAGATTGGATCACAAGATGGGACCCGCTTCTAAGTTCCTCACTTTTACAGGCAAGTGCAGTTCCCGCTTAGAGAAGAATAGGTGGTGCCATGATGCCAATACTAGTTATTAGATTATATGAATTTCCAGAGCACAGAGCAGACTTGTGCGGAACTGATCTATACCTGCATGCATGCTGATGCCAGAAAAACTCAAGGCCTCATTTTCTCCTCACTTTTAGTTCACAACAGAATCAGGCAACAGATATTTTTATACATGCTCAAATGAAAGTTTCACTGATTATTTTGTTATGCATGCAACTAAAAGGAAGGTTTTCCTATCCGCAAAGTTGGACTTCTAGGATCTATGGCAAGCCCCTTGCCATAGAATTTCCTTTAGAAGATTGAGAGCAGTAACCAGGTTGACAGCCAATATTGTCAAACCTTTCATGCAACTGGTGCTTAATTGATGGTGGTTAGCGGGTAGAGTCTGGCAGCCGCGACAATGATGATGAAGGTGCAACAAATAAGATAAAAGAGATCACACATTCTTTTTCTCACTACATACATTCCAACGAGAAAAAGGCGGCATTCAGTGTTAACTGTTTAATGCAACACATTCATTCTGTAGTTGGCAGAGAGAAGGAGGTGGTGAAAAGGAGAGGGGGAGGAAAGCATGTAATAATAGCATCTAATTTTCCTCTATTAAACATAAACATTAGGAATGTCAGTACTAAGAAACATCATTAGTCACTATGATCAAAAAGACAAAAGGCCAGATAAAAGAACAAGAAGAAAACTACGCATACCGCAGCAACTGTCGTCCTCAGAGCTAAGCTATGAACACGAGGCAAGATCGCTTGCTGCACAAGCTGCAGGCAAGAAAGCATTAGCATTAATTGCAATAATGACATCATAACAAGAAACAAGTTTCTGTCAAAACCTTCCATTATAATGTCAGGATAAAATATGCATTACTTCCGATTACAAGGTTTCACGATTATGTTTATGCTTAATAGACATTTCAGATGAACAGCATAAGCAAGTTGGGCTTAGCTGATAACACCATCAAGGGGCATCTTAGCACCTAACTAGCCACACTGGGAAAGTTCTGATGAATTAAATGAATATTGAAAAAGAAAGCAATCAAATGGCCTGAAACTCATCTCAACTAAACTGGAATCATGAAGCTTTTAAGCTAAAGGGACTACAATAGCCAAAAATCCCATCTAGGCAGAATATATATCATACAGAATATGGAAATCGTATAATGTACATTAAAATGAATAATTCCATGTATGTTTGCCTGGATCATCTCATTACTAAGAATCCAATGTTTACTTCTACACATCAACAAAAGGAGAATAAGAAATAGAATAATAAAAGAAAGAAAGGCATAATAAGATTTTGTCATGGATGTGCTCACTTTTGTATCAGGTGTAACACATAACTGAATACAAACACAATTGACACAATCTTTCAAGCATATATTCATTTTATTAATAGACAGGTGTCAACAAAAGAAGATAGATCAGTAGGTTAAATAAAATGATACTGATAGCAGATTTGGTCTGAGTGCAGCCATTTCTAATGCAACTATACATATCATATCTTCTGGGAATTAATATTTTATGCATCTAAGAAATTTAACTTTCACAAAATATCAAAAAGGAATGTGCAAAAAATAATTTAACTCGTGGTTAATTTTCAGATAATTATGCAACTTGCGAACAACAAATAAATTGTACATAAAGGAGGGAAACCAAACACAACAGGTTTGTTTTGCATATGCTTAAAACACTACAGTTTTCAAGGCTAATCAAATCAGAAATATTAACTAACACTGCATACATACTTGAAAAGGTCCATATGGCTCACCTGCGCGTCAAGTTGTCTCGCAAGAGGAACAGTTCTCCGCAAAACCTCTTCTTGCATACGAGCATCAGTATCATCATAGGCTCGAACAAGCATCGGAAGAACATGTGCAATCAGATGCTCTTGACTAACCTGTTAAGAGACAGAACAGAGAGGAGCATTCAAGCAGGAACATTATAAGAAACATATAAAGGATCGAAGTGCCGACTTTTTGCAGCAGAGAAGGTTAGCTCATGAGACTAATAAGAAGAAACAATAGCTGAACAGAAAGCATTCCAACTAAAGATAAGAGGAGTGCGACGTCAAAGAAACCAACATTATTATTTTTTTCAAAATGGAAACCAAGACCTTGTCCTACTGCGAGGAGGGAAAAAAGGTGGTGGCCTGATACGAGTGAATGCTAATTGAGTTTCTTAGCGCAAGATACTAATAAGAAGAATTCTAATTCAAAGTCACAGATAATGGACAAAAAAAATAGAAAATAAATAAAAATAGCTAGTTTGTTTACCATTATAAACTAGCGAGCACCAGACAAAGTGCATGAAATGGTTTATTAATTTAAACAAACCAATATGCATTGTTGCTTGTTACAGTTCACAAAAGATTTCAACATCCCTAGTGAGTTTCTTGAACATAACACACAATGTTACAATAATGCTTTCATTCAAAACTTTTGGTGTTACAATGTTATACAATAAAGCCTTTATTCGAAAATTTTGGTGTTAGCTACGTGAATCCTTTTTTTCCATCTAAGCGTCAAGGGCCAACTTCTACGCAAAATTGGTGAAGATCATATCTTCATCAATTGCCTCAATACTTTCATGTTGTTTTGGTCAAACATGACTCCTCTGTGATACTTCAACCAGGACCCTATACTGTGACTGGTGCCCTCGATCTCAATTGCACGCGTCGATATCATCTCAACCATTCTTATTCTGTTTATCCTCTCAAACTTCTTAAGAAATGCACACACTTCCTATGCTACCTTTTATCATTATACTGTTCATCCATCTGAGAATGCAAACCTTGGCACATAAATGTTTTGAACATTCCTTCCTCATAACGCAATGACATCATAGCAACAAATTTTAGATTCCTGATCTTTATTCGATTTACTGAGATTGCCTCTTCTTAATCAATTATTTCAGCCATATTATCAATCTAGCAACCTAAACCCTTGCCCTTGGTCCAAATTCTCATCAAGGTCCTTGAACACTTATCTCAACTACTCAAAGGACATGGGCCATGTGTCAATGCGAGGAGCAAGGACCAAAAAATAAACATAAAGTTGAGAAAGTTAATGGTTTAACTTAATTCAATCACTTAAATATATTTAATCATATTCACTTTAATGATTGGCTAACATTTCCTTAAATATCTTTCCTCCCACGGTAGCTCAACTTGGACTAAAGAGTTTCACATACATTTTCAGTTATGATTTATGAATCACATACAGTATGTCGTTTAAGCATCCATTTATCTCCTCTTGGCCTAAAACTCAACATGATAGAGTAACCAACAAATTAATATATTTGCACTGCCTGACTTTTATTTCAATTGATCAACATGTTAAACTAACATAATGTGATACAAGACAGACCTTTCAGGTATGCCACAACAATGAATCTGGCACCATACATTATTACATCTGAATTGTAGCATTAACAAATTGTTTTCCAGAACCTAGCCTATTTCTAGGCGCACATGAAGCTTCTATAAGAAGGTAGATAATATTAGACAATAGTGCAAACTGTATGCATGTCTTTTTGCACCATGGGAACAAAGTCAATAAACTTAAAAGTTTGTCCAACTGACCAAACTACTTAGTGCTTCTCCCAATGGATGATTCACCCCATTAATCTTGTGATATACACATCATGAAATGTATGTGGCTAGACAAATGAGGAAATTATGTCATTTCAAGACTTTGCACCCATTATCTCATTGACTGCAAAATGGAAGGCTATTTAACACATGCCAAAACAGACACTTTGATGGATGGGTTTGAAGTTTCAAAGTGATTCTATCCACATCTTTCATGACGTGTAGATCATCCATTAGGGTGGGCCACAATGTAGGTTGGTAGGTGAGAACTGAGAACAAACTTCAAGTTTGTCCTTAGGGAACAATATATTGTAACCCAGCCGACTCATTAAGGTTACAAAGACTCATTCTACTTAATTACGATACCTTCCTAAAAGAAAAATAATGTTGCTTGCATAAATCAAGAAACTGGGAAATTCTTCCCAGCTAATGATGAGAACCATGCAAAGATGAAAGCCATACTCATATGCATTTAATATATATTTCTTCTATAAATTTCTTAATGGCAATTTGTCAACCATGCAACAAGCAGTGCATTTCCTAAAAGCATCATTAATCGATCAACACAAATAAACCACAATGAAATTACTAGACTAACATATAATCATCCTTTTAATACATGATTCGCAGAAAATTGAGATTGTGCAGAGGAAGAAAAGTGACAAGATGTAAGAACTAGATGCGGACATCCATCCAAGGAGCAAAAGCCAAAGTAGGCAAAAACTTTGAGAAGAATTTGTGTAATTTTTATGTATTTTTCTTCTATCTTTATTTTTGATTTTTTTTTTTTTTAGTTTCTTTATTTAGCAGTTGTATTTATTTTTAATAAGAAATTTTTTAGTTTCTTTATTTAGGAGATATAAGGCTTGTATCAAACAAGGCAATGAAGAATTTTGAGAATTGTGTGAATTGATTATTGAGATTAGGTTATTATTCCTATTTTATTTCCCTTAAAAAACCCTAACCCTACTATCTCTCTCCTTTTCTTCTTCACCGCAGCCACCTCTCTAATTTTCTCTCTCTCAATCCTTCTATTTTTTCTCTCTCTTCTTCTATGCCTTCCCTTCACCCACGCAGCCATTGCTGCCACATTTACACCTTGCTGACGTCAACACGTCGCCACCCTCCTGCAAATCCATTGCCATCTTTATTCCTCTTCTTCTCCGATACCCTGCTGAAGCCGCCGCCAACTCCTCGACAGCCAATCGACCTCGCCGCCACCGTCCCCTCGACCTCGCCGCCTTTCCCACTCATCATCGAGCCACCACAAGGCCTAGCCCCCCCCCCCCCCCCCCCGCCCCGCGCGCGACCTGTCGCCTTCAAGCAAGAGAGACAATTTCACTTCGGGTTCAATTCAAACCTGACCCGACCCGCTTTCTTTTGACCCAATCTAAATTCAACTCAAAAGAGGACTTTGGGTTTAAGTCAAACCCGCTAGCACCTCCGACCTGAATCCGTGAAGCTACAGTACCCAGCACTGCTACAGTACCCAACCTGTGCTGCTACAGTACTCAAACCCGCAAACCACAGTGCAAATCCGTTTGCACACTGAGTTGGTTTTCGGACCGTAACTCTCACATTCGGTGTTTGTTTCAGTTGATTTTCAATGCGTTGGCTTCGTGATAACAAAAACCTACGCACAGGCATCCATTATAGGTCACTGAGATCCCTGTGATTCTCTAAATTTTCTTAACATGATCTTTATTTGTGAGTTGATATTCATCTTATTACTTTATTGATTTAATATGCTGCCACAAATAGTGAGATTGTGTGATTCTGATAGCCCTGTAATTGCTGGTCTTTACATTGCATCTATAACTGTGTCATTTTAACTTAGTATTTGCATTTAATCTTATTTTAGATGGTACATCTGCGATTACATCATTTTTTAAAACCCCTCTGTCTGCAGATTAGTTTTAATTGTTTTTCTACCCAAAATCGTATAGTTTGTGAAACATAATGAAGTTTTGTTCTATCCCTGATTTCTGATTCATACACGCACCATGTTTCACATCAATTTGGTATCAAAACACTGTTAGGTAGGATTTATATCATCTAGGCACTTGTTAGGTATTTTACCGCTTTTTGTGTTAAAAAAATCATCTAATTTAGATTTGCATCTCTTCATTTCATTTAAGTTTTGTGTAGTACATACCCACCCATAGTGGTCACCCATATATGTTAGGAGAGTAGCAAATTTCACACCAATTCTATGGATCCCCAATAATTTGTCATGGCACTCGCTGCCATACAAGCCCAGCTGATAACCATGAACCAAACTATCAACCAAACCCAACAAGCCATAAACCTAACCCGAGAAAGATTAGATAAGGTAAAGACACGTCTCGAAAACTGCAACGAACGCGAAGAAGAATGTGATCTAAATCATGATGAACGTGAAGAAGAGTGTAGTCCCTCGACACAATACCAAAGGCGAATGAGCAAAATCCTGATGTTCAATATTTGAAGAGCATCAAGATCAATGTCTACATCATTAATAGACCCTACGACCCACAACTTTTTCAAGATTGGACACAGCAAACTAGATAAGTACTCACATGGTATGATCTCACTGAGCCTAGGAAAGTTAAGTTCGCCGCTATAAAACTAACCGGCAAAGCTAGTGAACCTGCGTATAAAATGTAATCAAGAACCAATTGATACATGGGGTAGAATGAGGGATGAGTTGAAAGAAAAAAACATGTACCGCCATCGTTTCATACCGTCTCATGAACAAGTGGCATCAATTCACCCAAGGCAACAAATCGGCAAAGAAGTACGTCGAAAAATTCGACGAGTTCCTCGTCCGATGCAACACCCTAAACACTGAAAAGCAAGATCAAACTCTTTCTAGATTTAGAATTAGACTTAGAGAAGATTTGTCGAACTGTTAGCTAGAGGAGTCATCGAATTAGCAAAAGCCTACGCGATAAATTCTCTTAGGTCTAACTATAACACTAAGAATTATGATTCAAAATCAAGTGCGTTTAGAACCTCCTCTTCACAGTTCAATAGGCATAGTATTCAAACCCTTTCACATAGGATTGACATCAAGGGCAAGAGTCTTGAATGTGAAACAAAAAACAAGAGCCCTGAGTTTTTCAAAGTTTGTTCTACAATCAAGTGCTGCAAATGCCAAAGTTATAGACACTTAGCGGCCAGTTATCCTACTCTCGATAAGATCATCATAATAGATAAAACACCCACCGAGGCCACTGAATTAGACTCTAAAAGTACATTTATGAGCTATGAGATGTTGAAACTAACGAAGAGTGCACAAGTGATGATGCTGGTCCCAATATATTAATCAAACACCATCAACTCATTTGTCTGTTAGATGTGTCCGCTCACAATCAACCAAAAAGGATGATTGGAGAAAAAATGCTACCTTCCACACATTTACCAAAATTGGAGATAAGAATTGTAAGGTAATTGTGGACAGTGAAAATTTTATTAATGCAATATCGTCCAAGTTGCATGAAAATCTTGGATTAGAGGAACCCCACCCCCACCCATTCAAAGTATCATGGATTGACTCCACAACACTTGAGATCAAACAACGATGTATTGTCCAAATCAATTTCAATCATTACAAAGACAAGACCTGGTATGATGTGATCACCATGAATGTGGGTGAAGTCACATTGGATAAACCATGATTGTTCGACAAAAATTTCATAATTACGGTCGATCCAACATGTGTCAATTTGAGCATAAGGGTAAGCAGATTAAGTTATTATCCTTGAGACCTAAGACTGGCCAACGCAAGCAGATATTCATTTTGGCTATGCTGTCAACTCCACCTTCTCCACATCTCATTGCTATTGCTCATCCCCATCTCCCACTAGTCATGCACACTTTGTCCACAAACTGATCTTCCCTACTGCTGACCATCCAACTATAGAGCATCCAGTCTATATTTGCATTTGCATCACACAAACACGTACACAAACTACACAAAAATCAGTGATGAAAATAAACAGAGCAATGTAAAGCCTATTTTACGAACTGATAGTGAAAAAATATTTAAAACTTTTAATGTAGGCGATTATGTGATAGTTCGGATTTATCCAAAACAGTTTCCTTTGGAAACTGTTAAAATGTTGCATGCCCCCAGTTTAGACCGTTCAAGATCTTAAATAAGTTAAATTGTAATACTTATGCTATAGATCTTTCTAGAGATTATGGCAATAGTTGTACTTTCAATGTTAATAATCTAGTGATTACAAGAATTCTATTTGTAACCAATGATTGATAAGTTTTTTTCTAAGCCATTTTCCGAAAGCTTCTCACTTAGTCTACTCCCAAATACTCGTCCCCTCACAGCAGAGAGAGTTCATAAAATTTTAGAGGATGAGACTATCACCACCAAATCTGGTGGAACTCAAAGGTATTTGATCCGCTAAAAAAAACATAAATTGTTGGTTCACGGTTAAATCAAGATGATTTGCAACAGTTTAATCCAGTACAACATGAGAACCCAATCTAACTCGATAGGGTTGAATCTTCTCCCACCTGGAGAGAATTGATGCGGACATCCATCCAAGGAGCAAGAGTCAAAGTAGACAAGCTTTAAGAAGAATTTGTGTAATTTATGTATTTTTCTTCTTTTATTATTTTTGGGTTTTTTTAAGTTTCTTTGTTTAGGAGGTGTATTTTATTTTAATTAGGAGTTTTTTAGTTTCTTTATTTTGAAATTGTAGTTCTAGTTTGCTTAGGCGTTTGAGTTGTATTCAAAATTTGTAAAAGCCTATATAAGGCCTTGTATCAAACAATGAAAGCAATGAAGAATTTTGAGAATTGATTAATTGAGATTAGAATTATATCCTATTTTATTTCTCTTAAAAAATCCTAACCCTAATATTTCTCTCACCTACTTTTCTTCTTCCCCGCAACCACCTCTCCGATTTTCTCTCAATCCCTCTATTTTTCTCTCTTCCTCATTTGCCTTCCCCTCACCTGCGCAACCATTGCTGCCACAATCCTACCTTGCTAATGTCAGCACGCCACCACCCTCCTGCAAACCCATCGCCATCTCTATTCCTCTTCTTCTCCGACGCCTGCCGAAGCCACCGCCAACTCCCCGATGACCAATCGACCTCGCCACCACCGTCCCCTCAGCCTCGCCGCCTTTCCCACTCATCGTCGAGCAACCGCAAGGCCTAGCCTCCATCTCCCGACCTGTCGCCTGCAAGCAAGAGAGACAAATTCACTCCGGATTCAATTCAACCTAACCCGACCCGCTTTCTTTTGACCCGATCTGAATCATGGTTCAAAGATTCGGCCGAGTCGGAGACGAGTCGGCCGAGTCGTATCCGTCTCGGCCCACTCCGAGACGAGTCCGAGTCACGAGTCGATCGACTCAACTCAGAGGAGACTGACTAGGCCGAGAATTGGAATTGACTCGGTCGATTCGGCATTATGATGATAATTTTGTGCCTCATCGCAATTCAATGTGGAAATAACTACATTAGCATGTATTTATGAATGTAGTTTGTTCAATTTACAATATTATGCATGTATTTTGATATGTTTCTACCAACGACGCGTGTATTTATACTTTCTCTTTATATTTAGTGTGCTAGGTGATATATTTTGGACATGTGATACATGAATATGGATGTCTACATTTTTTTAAGATTTATCGTGATTTTTTCAGAATTTTTTAGCTTCTATGTAGCGTTTTGCGCGTATCGCCCGATACCGATCCGAGTCACCGAGACCGATCCGTCTCAGTGCCCGCCGAGTCGACGGCCGAGACCGCGACTGTGAACCATGATCCGAATTCAACTCAAAAGGGGAATTTAGTTTTAAGTCATAAACCCGCTAGCACCTCCGACCCGAATCCACTTCAAACTTGATTTGCAGACTCGAATCCGCAAAGCTACAGTACCCAACCCACACTGCTACAATACCTGACCCGCACTGCTACAATATTCGAACCCGCAAACAACAGTGCGGACCCGTTTGCACATCGAGTTGATTTTCAGACCGTAACTTCCACATCCGGTGTCCGTTTAGTTGATATTCAAGACGTTGCGTTCGTTGATGATGAGACCTCCGCACCGGCATCCACTACAGGTCACTAAGATCCCTATAATTCTCAGTAGGTAATTTTTCTTAAAACGGTCTTTATTTGTGACTTGATATTCATCTATTACTTTATTAATTTAATCTGCTACCACAAATAGTGAGATTGTGAGATTCTGATAGCCCAGTAATTGCTAGTCTTTACATTGCATCTACAATTGTGCCATTTTAACTTAGTATTTGCATATAATCTTATTTTAGATTTAAAACTGTACAACTATGGTTGTGTTATTTTGTTAAAACCCCTCAGTTTGCATATTGGTTTTTATTGTTTTCCTACTCAAGATCATATAGTTGGTGAAACATAACAAAGTTTCGTTCTGTCATTGATTTCTGATTCACACAGGCATCACATTTCACATCAAAACTATTCCATCTGCAGAATTTCATAATGTTTAAGCATAAGGAAGTTGAAGAAATCTAGAACTTTTAGATGAAAGGCAAAAACCGGGCCCGAATGACAAGGGAACAAAATAGCACTGTACTTGTGCTGTCTGGAGCATGGTTCAAAGACTCGGCCGAGTCGGAGACGAGTCGGCCGAGTCGTATCCGTCTCGGCCCGCTCCGAGACGAGTCCGAGTCACGAGCCAGTCGACTCAACTCAGAGGAGACCAACTCAACCGAGAATCAGAGTTGACTCGGTCAACTCGGCATTATGATGATGATTTTGTACCTCATCGCAATTCAATGTGAAAATAACTATACTATCATGTATTTATGAATGTAGTTTTTACTATATTGTGCATGTATTTTGATATGCTTCTACCAACGACGCGTATATTTATACTTTCGCTTTATGTTTAGTGTGCTAGGTGATATATTTTGGACATGTAATACATAAATGTGGATATCTACATTTTTTAAAGATTTGTCGTGATTTTTTTCAAAACTTTTTGAGCTTTTTATGTAGCGTTTTGCGCGTATCGTCCGATACCAATCCGAGTCGCCGAAACTGATCCGTCTCAGTGCCCGCCGAGTCGGCGGCCGAGACCGCGATTGTGAACCATGGTCTGGAGTTCTTTCTTCTTCTTTTTCTTCTTTTTTTTTTTTGGGTAGCATGTCTAGATTTAAAGGACTATAGAACATGTCCAAGATTTAAAACAATATAGTCATGTCTAAGCCACAATCCTCAAAAAGACCAAAAATGCCTCTTTGACCAGTCAGAAATGGCATGAACTTCTAGCCATTCAGGACATTTGAACCATGTCACTACTAACTGTCATTTGCTGGGAACATCTTGTAAGTTTTTATTTAAACAAAAATGTTCATTAATATACAGAGATCAAGCATAGTCATTGGTTTGTATAAAACTTTTACAATTTACTATGCTCTTTTTTTAATTTTTATAATTACAATTTCATGAGGAATATCACCCAAGGATAATTATTTCACCTTAGAGCCGACACGAAACGAAATAGACATATGGAGTAAAAGAGAGCCTCTACAAAATCAACAAACTTGGTGATTCTAGTTTATGATATCATAAATTGCATAGGGAACAAAGGCTAAACATCCCAGAAACACGAGTTGTAATGCAAACTAGCTGGTAAATATATAATCACCTTGTTAATGATCAGTTCTGCATGCTTCACAAGCAGAAGAAGTGTATCACCTGAGGCAGAACTTAAGACTGGAAACAGTGCAGGTAGAGTTGAAACCTCGAAATCATTTTTATCCTACAGTGGCATCAGATGCATTAGCTACCCATGTCACAGTAAAAAAAGCTGCAGGCATTTATGCGAAAACTGATGAAGAAATACTGCTTAATAATTCTGCACACATAGGCATGGCAATTTTTTCAAAGCTATAAGAGAAGGTAATGCACAAAGACCATGTATAAACGTCCAATCGTGTTCCCAAGTGAATTCAAAGGTTCTGTCCATTTTAATGAAGAAGTAAGATACAAGGTATATAAATAGAACTCATGTAAGCTATTCAGACAAGATAAATAGCAATTTGGCTCCCTGACTTTGTTTCCAAATTTTATTTGTTATTATGGTTAGTGTAAATTTGCAGCTTGAGTTCCACTAAATATTGCACTAAAAATTTCCTAACATGAACCCATTAATAATAGAATAAATGGATAAGTATTATAATTTGAACTGAGTTGCAAGTTCAAAGCTTAAGATTTTCTGCTCAAACCCCTCATGATTTTCACTAGAAAGCAATCAAAAAATTCAAATGCGAAAGGATATGCTTTATTAAGTAGAAAGGATATGTTTTACTAAGTAACTAAGCATGTCTATAGCTTATCAGTTTGGGCAATGTAAATTACCTTTCTATTATGCCCCATGGTAAGACATATATGTATGTCACAACCATGGTACATGATGCTTCATTCATGGATAAGAAAACTCATAGGAATGTCCTTACCCTCCCTCTATGGGCTTGTATGGTGACCGCACCTCAGGATGGGGCAGTCCAGATCCAGATGCTGAGCTGAGACCCAATCCATGAGCCCAACATTAGCCTAAGTTGGCAAACTTGGGCCACAAAGATGGATTTAGTTACCGAAGATTGGTTGCATGAATTTGGATGCATGGAAAACAGACCTATAATTGGTTACTGTAGGTAGTTAGGATGCTCGGTTGAGACCCATTGTTGCTCTGAAGAGTTGCCTCCTCCAACCCCATCCTTCAGTACCCGTTGCTCCCTCGTCCCTTTAGTAGCTCCCTCCCCCTCTCCCATTCTTTATAAAGTGGGAAAACAGGACAAAAATTCATAGGCTATTCTCCTTTATTAATTGTGTTGACCAAGAGAGCTGGTTGATCACTAGATAGTCTCAGCATCATTTTTTGGGGGACAAAAACCCCAAAATCATCTGTTTAACAATTACATGCATTATTCATCTTTAACTTTATATGATTAACTCAAAGTAGTTGAAAAAATAAATTTTCACTATTTCCTGCAGTTTAGATCTAAATATTATACAGTAATGGTATGGGGACATTCTCTCCAGTCCAGTCCCGTATGCTGATTGTATTCCTAAATTTGGTCAACTAAACTAGGATTTTCAGTAGTATGCATATCTTAAGCCAACCAGCACCAAAACTCGTCATGTTGCATCAACATTTATAGTGGAAAGAAGAACACATCATGAGATGAAAGCTCTAGTGAGCTACCAAGCTCAGTAGTTATCAAACACTCAACATCAAGATCAACATCAAATTAAGACAAATATATACGTAGGAAAGCACTAGAGACAAATGTTTTGTTGGTTGCAAGTCACCAGGATAAATCTACCAGAAGCAAGAAAGGTGGAAGGTAATTAGGATCGAGAAGAACTTCATGAAACCTCTTCACATGTATTACTGTCCAAGTGATTGTTAACCTAGAGCTTCACATGAGGAACCCAACCCTACCAATAGCATTATAAGCCATGAAGGTTCACTGTCATCTTGCCCACCCAGTGCCATCCAAGTCGAGCAATTAGACACTTGTTGACAATAGATATTTTACAAATACAATTGCAAGAGACAGCAAAATCAATTGTGACATCTAACTGTATTACATTCTTATTCTAACATGGCAGATAAGATATGAAGGAATTACAATATTCATTCCCACAGTAGCTGCATGAATGTGTGAGTTCCTGTGCACATACTATACCACTAATCCTTTTCTGTCAAAGTTCAAATGATTTGCTATTGCTATTCATTTTCTTAATGACAACCTCTGAAAACTGTTCCAACAGTAGACCTGATATTTATTGTCATTAAGAGGTCCAGCAATCACAATCCTGAACCACTGTTACTAAGTGAAGGTAGCAATCATCATCTATCTTCACTTCGAGTGTCTATATTATTTGCAGCTTTTGGCCAATAGGTTTGTATTAGAGGTATGCATCCAATTTACCAATGCTTCAAAAGTTCCATTGAGTTACAGCTGAAGTGAACCGTGCACACAAAAAAAAAATGATCTCAGCATCCCACTTTTCAGATAACAATCACTGTGCGCAAAGACTGAATACCTTACTTTTGGAGCAAATGACCATTATAAGATAACTGTGACAATATGGCACAAGATATACAATCAGTATCCTCCATTCAGTATTCATCCTGTGCTAAATCGAGCCTCCGGAATTATTCTTACAAGAATATTAACCGAGGAGCTTCCAGAACATGCATCAAGAGTGGGATTTTGATTTCAAGAGAAGCTAGCTAAACTATTCAAATACCAGTTTATAATTCACAACAACCATAAACAAAGATAAAAAGTTCTGATAAAACAAGTTTCTAAAAAACAAACAGTCAGTATTCTGTTTTTGCCCTTTCTTCTTCTTCTTCTTTTTTTTTTTTGAGGGAAAAGAGTTCCTTGCATAGCATCATGTACAGAATCCTTGTGCCAAGATGTTCCATAAGTTCACAAACCTTGTGCACAAAATAAGCAGAAATATTTCTTTTAGTTGCCATGTTCTACTTTTTGTCATAAGAATAATATTCAGTAGAAAGGTTTTTAAGAACTTATCGCCAGTATTCTATTGTTTTTCCTTTTCCCCCCTTCATCTTCCTCTTTTTTTGATTTGGCTGAGGGGATTCTTGCATAACAACATTTCAAAATCTCAATACAAGTGCCGTCCTGATAAGGAAATTATAAGATTAGATGCATTTTCCATATTCTACTTTAAAATTTGAAAGATGAGATTTTCTTTTTTCTAACGTTTCAACAAGAATACAGAAACGACCTTGTTACATTGAGAGAAATATAGAACTTTTGAAGGAAAAAAAAATTATGAGAAAGAAAAACTATTATGTTATCTTAGTTATAAACATCAAGGAATTCTCACTTTCAATAGGTTTACATATATGAAAAACAAATAGTGCACAATAAGCTATTATTCACCACTAAAATTGCACTGTGTTTCTGCACATGTTAACTTAATTTAAATTCAATGATTTGATTAGTTAAGCTCTTGATAGTATTAAAAAAAATTAGAAGTGGGGGTGGGGGGGGAGCAAAGATGTAAAACAAACCTATGCCTTTTCTCACCAAAAATCCAGGTGTGCATTTCTGCATATACTACATACAAGAGCAAGCCACCCTTTTGTTATTCAGTCTTTGAATACTATCTAACAGATTATACAGTAACTTTTACATCTTTTGATGGTACTTTGTACAAGTGACAGTTTCCAGAAAAACCAAAAGTTAAAACAGATGCATTTTTTGATGGTGTGGTATGCTTAAACGAAGAAAACTGGCAATATGTAAGCCAAATTGCAAGTGAATATAGGGAAGTAGCTTTCTAAAATACTTGTCAACAAGAGAAAACAGTTATATCGATCGAGAGATACTTCCATCAGAATGACCTGATTCTGACTTCTCCTGGACCATGACAGAAGCCTCTTCAATTAAAATAAAGAACAAGAATAAAAGGATGGATGTGTATTCTTCTTGTGTAATTATCAAAAGACTTTTCTAAGCACCAATAATATAAGGATGCACAGGTGAATGATGACAATGAAATGAAATAGATTATTCAATGAAACAAAATAGAGCATGCATCTATATCAAAAGTCATAAACAATAATGCTAAACCAAGTTATATGCCTCAATCAAACAATATATTGAAACAAGAAAATACCTGAGACTCTGCAATTGTAAGAACCATTGGTAAAATCATTGGCTGCATAACCATGTTGCGAAGCTCCGCACAAAGAGGTGGAAGTACCTGTAAGCAAAGGTTTTAATAATAAATTAAGATTAGACTTTGCTGGGGTGGTTGAAAGAAGGAATATTAACAAATAACATAAAGACCATAGCTTTAAGAAAAAGAAAAGAACAGTAAGGCATGCTAGATTACAAATAAAGCTTGGCCCTAACAATCTGCATTGTCCCCCAACCCCGGCTTATTGTGGGTGTTTGAAGAGATTATTAACGTTCAGTTAAACTCTTGACAGGTTAAAAAAAAATTCTTCCTTTTGATCAAGTCCTTATAACGAGAAAGAAAATAGAAGATCCATGCATTTGGCACCCAGCTAGCTCTCTTCCTAGACAAGAAAAGCTTTTCATTTTCAGCTAGGTTATTGTTATACATCCGTGTAGAAAGGTAGAATTTGATATCTTAATTGGTAACTCAGTTGGGATAATATACCCAGTGGATTTAACTTGTGTGATTATCCAGTAGTTTGTTAAGTTTTCACAATTTGTTATCAATTAGTTCAATTTAACATTAAACTTATATTTTAAATATTTATGCAGGTATAATTGCTAGTTAGTATCTTTATCATATTATTTTACGAACTTGGAGCAAAAAAGAAATCACTAGCCTTAGATATGTTAAAAGTGGAATTCAGTTTATGGATGTATATGGGTGAAGTATATATAGAGATGTACATAGGCAAATAGCTTGAACATGAAGTTTGTTATGGAGATACTTCAAAATTTAAGGACAGTTGAGGAGATTTAATATGTAAATTTCACAAAAAAAATAAATGCATGCAAAATCATAAATTTCAATTGTAGGGATGGATATGAAATAGCATTTTGATAGTATATAAATAAAATAAAACGGGTATTTTCACGTTCATGTTTTCATATGTTTTTAGAGCTATAGAAATAGTATAGTTTGTGCTTTGTCGGGTGGAAAATGTAAACTTTCAGTTCAATGACAACCGATGTTATGACTTACAAGCAAATAAATTGTGTTGCATCACTTGCACTTTGTGTTCTGTGTTAGAACCAGATTCAATTGACGTTCCTTTGGAAAGGTGATGTGAAACGGGGAATCCTGTGGTGTAAGGACCAGTGATAGATTCAAATTCACAACGTTTCACAAAAATAATATGATCTTCCGTAGGAAATTACCTAAAGCTAGTAATGCAATCACATGGGTTTTAACATTAATTTGCAGTTGTATTTAGATGTTTCAAGTCTTGACAAACCCAAACACAATAATCAGTTATTTGAACAGTCCTACTTGCAATATCAACAATAGTAAATCACAAGCATTAATCAGATTCACACAACTCACATTGATAGTGGACAGCAAGAATTATTGATAACAGTTTAGAGATAAAAATAAATCCAACTGATATCCAACTGCTGAAATAAAAAACCTACTGAGAAGCTACGTTCTCAGGTAACCGTGATGTGTTTGTTGTTGAGTTGCCTTATTTATTCATTGCTTCTTCCAGAGATTGATGTTATTGTTGTTGTTGCTTGCAGGTTGACTGAGTTGTTGAACAGATGCTTGAAAATGGATCGGCTAAACTTTGGACTCATGCAAGTAATGGCAAGGGGAAGGTATTGTTGAGGACTGCTCGCGCAAGGAGGCTTATGCTCGGGTCTGCCTTACACAAGAGAAACTGGCCATGAGTTGGGTCGGCACTGCTGTGCAGGCGGCAAGTCGGGCTGAATGCAAGCTTTGGTTGCACGCGCATGTGGCGCGCAAGAGGATGTTGTGGCCTGGATGCGTGGCCGTGTGATGGAGGAGGACAGTGGTGCTCGTCGCAAATGAGAAGATCCTAAGGAGGAGAAGGAGGCGGGCATTGCTCGGAACGACGGCAAGGTCAATGGTGCTTTGTGCGAGGCAAGTGAAGAGAAGATCCAGGTTGTCACAAGAGGATGAAGCTGGAGGCGTTGATGGGTTTGCTGGTGTTGTGCGTGAGTTGAAGAAAAGAAAATAGAGGAAGAAGAATAAGAGGGGACGTGGTTGGGTTCTTTGTTTGAGGCAGACGAGATGAAGGATATGTTGGATGTTGAGCATGAGGTGGCGGCTCTGTTTTTTTCTTCTTTTTTTTTTTTTTTTTTTTTTTGCAAATGGTTGAGATTGTAAAGTAGTTGGGATTGGATATAAGGTTGGGATTTAAGATAGGATAAGGATAGAGAACTAGGGGTAAGATTTGAAGGGGATATTTTAGATATTGGATTCACTCAAAATCCGGTAGAATCCGGTTGCACACTCAAACTCAAAAAGATTTCATTTCGAAAATAACCCAATTAATTAATCAATCTTCATTACAACTCTTATTCACTAATGTCTTTATATAGGCTTACAAGACTCGCAACTGTTCCCACACAACCAATATGGGATTAAAGAAGATAAAACAAAAATTACTAAATAAAACAAAACACTCGACTCAATAAAATAAAAAGTACAGACTCCAAATAAATGCTCGATCTGTGGCGCCGGCTGGATGTCAGCATCACTCCCTAAGTGGGAGAAAACTCAACTCTGTTGAGTTAGATGTAGAAGGCTCTCATGCTCTAACACATCTGCGTCTACATGTTATAACTCACTACTCAATAAATAATATTGATTTCAAACATCAGATATCATTAGAACACACTAGATAATTAATCATCTAAAGTTTTATCAAATTTTCACTGATGTATTGGGATGAATATCTGAGAATAAACTCAATGTGGGGACTTTCAAAAAAATAGCTCAGAAAAAGCTTACAACCAGTGATTTGTTATGGCTAAGGTCAAATACTTATAATCTACTGAATACCCAACATTGACAATAGGACTAATTTCAAAATCTTTTAAAAGATATATAATATAAGTATTATAATTTGATTCTTACAAGATTTAAAAAAACCTGATACTATAGCATGCAAATTATTAACAGCTTCCAAGGAAACCGCTTCGGACGAATCTAAACCATCATAATCTATCAACATTAAGAGTTTTAAATAACTGTCTGATGTAAGCTCATAAATTACAGTTAGTGTTGCTTTGTTCAAATATATCACTGATTTGCCATGTGTAGGTCGTGCACGTGTGTAAAAAAAATGTGATGCAAACTCAGAATACTCTATAGTGAACTATAACAGAGAGAGCTTAGCTTATGCCTAACAAGGGTCTTCTTAGAAAATCTAATGAGCTTGACTCTCTACTGGACACTGAAAGTTTTAGGCACATGAGGTACTGTATCAACAATCTTATCGACCCATATCAAAAGAAATTATTAAGGGTAGCGGCCTAGATAAATGAGGCAACTTAACTATTATATTAACAATGAGAATAAGAGGTATCCTAACAGATAAAATATGATAGAATGCAACCCTTTATTTAACCGTAAGGAAGAAAAAGTTGATAATCTGAATAATATTAGATTCTCTCATAACAGCATTTATGGAGTTGTCGGACATGGCTCGACCATAGATGGTAACATTTTTAACCTGACTCACATTCCTAATCATAACTTTGTACCAAAACTTGTCTTCGTAAATGTAAGTGTCTATTGGGACAAAGCACTGTTACTCGATTTTTATTGGCCACTCATCAGCTTGTTGTTAGAGTTCAGTATGCTTGGTAGGATGTATCATATGGTGTAGCAAGCTGGGGAGACTAACTCCTGAGACTAAATCAGTGGAGTGTTGGATGAAAATGGAGAATTTCGATTTTGTCCCTAACACATGCTACATGAGGAAAGGAGATGGTGTCGACAATAGAGGAGGAAAGAAACAAATAACGGCAGTAGGGGTCGGCAGTAAAGGAGGCGGAGAAGGTGGTGTCGGCAGTAGAGCCGGTGAAGCGAAAGGACGGACGGCAGTTGGGACAGCAACAAAAGGAATAATAGTTGCGACAGCCGGGGAAGCAACACTAAACTCCTCAATCACAATGGAGAGAGAGTGATATCAGGCTCAGGTACTTTCATGGAAACTCTGTCGGTGATGAAAGTCTTAAATGGGCTTGAACAGTTGGCAGCAACATGCCTATAAGCTTGACAGTTGTAACACTTGATTATAGGACAAAGTTTGGAAAGTCCCTTTTAACGCTTTTATCTTTAGTGTTACTTTTAATATTTTTGTCTTTGGTGACCTTAATATCATGCCTAGATAGAGGGATAACGATACTAAACCTTTAAGGTTGAACATATGGAGAAGGCCTAGCTGCTAGTGCTTTTTGATGATGGTAGAAATATTGTGGTTCATAATTATATGAGAGTACTTTCTTCATTCTATCCCGTGTTTCAATCGGTCGTTGGCCACGAAGTACTCGTCTTTTTACCCCATCGGTCCAATATTAGTTAGCTTGTCCAGTCAGTTTCATAGTAGCAAACCGACTTTCTCAGCTTCAGAAAGTGGGTGCCGGCAGAAGTACCCCTTCATGCTGTGTAGTCAATCTAGAAAAGCTTGGTGATCACGTAAACTACAAGAATAATCTAGACGACCATCAAAAATTGATACATTCATAATGATAGTTGAAGACTCACTAAACAAACACCTAAATGAATGTTGAGAATTCTTAAATGTAATTTTTTTAATGCAAAAGAAAACAAAACAAATTTTCCTAATAAATGCCTAAAACAAAATTAAAATTTTTCTAGACCTAATGCAAGTTTCCTACCTAAATCATGCTCTGATACCAAATTGATGTAAAACAGGAAACCATGTGATGTAAGGATTAGTGATAGATTCAAATTCACAATGTTTCACCAAAAAATGATCTTTGGTAGGAAATTACCTAAATCTAGTAATGCGATCAGATGGGTTTTAACAATAATTTGCAATTGTAGTTTAGATATTTCAAGTCTTGACAAACCCAAACACTATTCAGTTATTTGAACAATCCAACTTACAATATCAATAACATTAAATCACAGGCATTAATTAGATTCACACAACTCACATTGATAGCGGACAGCAGGAATTATTGATAACAGTTTAGAAATAAAAAATATAGTGTAAATCAACTGATATCCAACTATTGAAATAAGAAATTTACCTACTGAGAAGCTACGTTCTCAGGTAACCGTGTTGTGTTTGCTGTTGAGTTGCCTTGTCTATTCATTGCTTGTTCCAAAGATTGATGTTATCGTTGCTTGCAGGTTGACTGAGTTGTTGAACAGATGCTTGGAATTGGATCAACTGAACGTACTATTGAGACTGCTCGCTGAGGCTTATGCTAGGGTCTGCCTTGCACAAGAGAAACTGGCCACGAGTTGGGTCGGCACTGCTGTGCAGGCGGCAGGCTAGGCTGAACGCAAGCTTTGACTGCAGCGCCAAGGGATGTTGTGGCCTGGATGTGTGGCCGTGTGACGGAGGACAGTTGCGTTCGTCACAGAGGAGGAGAGGATCCGAGGGAGGAGGAGAGGCGCGAGGAGGCGGGCGTTGCTCGGAGCGACGGCAAAATCGATGGTGCTTTGTGTGAGGCGGGTGAGGAAAAGATCCAGGTGATCACAATAGGATGAAGCTGGAGGCGTTGATGGGTTTGCTGGTGTTGTGCCTGAGTTGAAAAAAAGAAAACAGAGGAAGAAGAAAAAGAGGGGAGGTGGTTGGCTTCTTCGTTTGAGGCAGATGAGATGAAGAAAAAGATGTTGGATGCTGGGAATGAGGTGGCGGCTCTTTTTTCCCTTATTTTCATTTTATTTTTTGAAAATGGTTGAGATTGTAAAGTAGTTAGGATTGGACATGAGGTTGGGATTTGAAATAGGATAAGGTAGAGAAGTGGAGATAAGATTTGGAGGGGATATTTTGGACATTGGTTTCACACTCAATATCTGAGAGAATCCGGTCTCACACTCAAACTTAAAGAGATTTTCATTTCAAAAATAACTCAATTCATTAATCAATCTTCATTACAACTCTTATTGACTCAAGCCTTTATATAAACTTACAAGACACAACTCTTCCCATACAACCGACATGGGACTAAAAAAGATAAAACAAAAATTACTAAGGCCTGTTTGGTTAAGGGTGAAAGTGAGGAAGTAAGGAAGTGAGGAAGTGATAATAGTTCCCTTTGGAACTTGAGAATTAGTTAGTAAGTTTCCGGTGTTTGAATGTTATTGGGAAGTGTAGTTTGGAAAATGTTATGTCTTTTCCGGTGTTTGGATGGTAATGTGGAAGTGGAAGTGGAAAAGTTGACCACAAAGTTGACCGCAAAATAATATTAAAATAAAAATTAATTAAGAAAAATAAAAAATGGACTGTATTTAGAATGCAAGTGAAATTTATATAATCAAAAAATTAACTATTTTGCATTATAACTTATTACAAATGAGATTTACATGACCACAAAATTAACTGTAGCACTCTGGAAGTGAAGAAATGATTGTGTAAAAGAGAGAATAGAAAAAGAAAAGGGATTTTCTTATTTTCCTTTTCCGGTGTTTGGATAGATAGGGAAGTGATCAATTATACTTCCCCATTTCCTTACTTCCGCCTACTTCCTTCAAACCAAACACCCCATAAATAAAAGAAAACACTCGACTCAATAAAATGAAAAGTACAGACTCCAAACAAATAACTCGATTTGTGACGCCGGTTGAATGTCTGCATCAAAAGGTTTATGTAATGTACATGCAGAAAAAACTTCTTAACGAAAGAAAATGCAATCCTTGTACCATGCAGCCTAAGCATGATTCAAGTAGTCTGGTCCTTATTAACTAACTTAGAAGATTCAAATCTGACTGACTTTCACAAGAATACAGCCAACTCACCCCTGAAACACCCTTACAGCTTCTCAAATTCCAACTTGATACAAACAGGGTCAATGGCAATGGCAATGGCATAGTGGCAAGTAGAAGGCAAAGAACAAACAATGTGCTGCCAAATCAGTGATGATGAAAACTGACAAGCATGATTACCCAGAAGTGAAGTCTCACTAGGGTTTTGCCAGAACCTTTACCCTGCCACTCTTGTAAAGAACTTCGGCGTGAGACTAGGTTCTTTAAATTCTGCAGGTGGCATAGCTACCAAGGTCAGTTGGCTACTTCTCCTAATAAGTTAGTTAGCTACTTCACATTTTGTTCTAGAAATTTTTATTTGCGAATCATTCATGGCGTGCAGGAAGTGCCCATGCAGCTAACTGCAGAGGCATTTGAAAAAGGACCACATAGTGATTTGTAACATGTTCGCTCAATGATCCCTCTTAGCTGAGATATTTTAGTTTAGGGTCGTTCTGATATATATCCCCCAATGTTTCCTAACAAAATGTACTCCAGAGATATGGCAAATTGACCCTTCAAATCATTGTATAGCATTTACCCTCTCTTATCCTAACCCCTAATTTGATGCAGACCTCTCTCTCTCTCTCTCTCTCTCTCTCTCTCTCTCTCTCTCTCTCTCTCACCACACGCACACCCCACTAGACTATGACAGCAAGACTTGGGGACTTTTAGCAGTCACCAGCAAGGAGCATGACATGCTTCGGAGTGGGTGGCCATAAACGCGGTGATGGCTGGAGTCCTAAAGGGGCGCAGATTTTTTATCAAGAAGGAAAGGTCAAGGAGCTAAGAGGAAGATTGTGATTCTGGTGAGGCTGGGGCAATGGCAAAGGCAAGGGCATGCAGGGACCATACGGCTTCCTCGATAATGACGCTATGAAATGATGAGGCTGTGATCGAAGTTGAAGGCTACAAGGGTGGGGGACTAGTGGTTGAGATGATCTTGAGGTTGACAACACCACATGATCGAGTAATCAAGCTACTGAATGGGTGGTTGAGCGCCACCCACTCTGAGCGGAAGGGTGAGAGGAAGAGAGGAAGCGGGCTGCATATTTGATCAAGACCAATTTATCTCTCTTTTTTTATTTTATTTTTTTTCTTTGATCAAATCCTATCGCAAGGGTTACACTGGATGGGGGTTATAACAAGAGTTTTAACCTTGTTTCGTCTAAAATCAAACAGGAGGGGTAAAAGAACCGACAAATAAATAGAACAGAGAGAGAAATATATCCAGAAACCTTTTTATTTATATCAATACATTTCTTTTGTTCCAGCTCTATCCAACCTAACTGATCCATTCTCCTTCAAACAATAAGGTCCATGATATCCTCTCTTTATCTAGGGGTTCTATTGGGATGGTTTCAGGCAAAGATCTTCAGTTGTTACAACCAGTTATGGCCCAAACCCACCAAATTATAATAAGCATAAATAAATAACTGGCCAATTTTGTGTTAACAGACCGCCAAAAGTAAGGTGGTTTTAGAATGCATAGATCAAATCCGATCTGAACCCACTAATAAGTATCCATTTCAGTCTAGTTTTAAAGCATTGATGAAATCCATTTTGCTACTAATCAGAAAATCCAGACACATAGCATCTGCTTAAATTAAGCTTGGCACTTAGAAGGAAGCATTTTAAATGTAAAGGACAAACTGCTATGTAAGACAACGCAAACCACCTTGCCCAAATATCACAGAGAACATCAGCTAAACCCACAGAAAAGTAATATGGCGCAAACCTTATACCGCAATACACGAGAATCAAAATCTTTCCACATATCGGATAATGCCTTTAGAAACTCAGTTTTCTGCATATTATCTCTTTCCTGAAAAGATGAAAAAAGAATCTCGTTCAGAAATAAAATTAATATATAGAACTCTCTCGAGTCTGCATTCCATTTCTCTCGTATTGCTACGTGCAAATATATCTAATAAAATCAAAATAAGAAAATCATACAAGCATATGGTCCAGGAAACGAAGAGCACGCAACCTAGTATCATTCCGAAAAAATGAAGAACCTGCAAAACAAAACATAAGCAAAAACACTATTACATGAGTTTGGCAAAAGACGACTTTGATGCCATTTTGTCAGGGCAGAAAGCTACCTAAGATATAAAATATATGATACTTCTTTAGAATAGTACAAAGTTATTTGGTTTGCAAGAAGTTAGTGAAAGAAATTAACATGAAATTAAAATTCTACTGAATTTCTGTAGTAATGATTTCAAGAATTTCAAAATAGATCCATCTAAACACTACGCTATAAAATTGTTGATTTCTTTTCAAAAAGCAACCAAAATCGTATTGATCTGTAACTTACCAGCGCATCCAAATGCACACAGACCAGATTGATTTACTATGACAGTACTTATGACAAAGCATAGTGGTCTCTGAAATATTATAACAAATGCTATAAATTTAAGTTTCTACTTAAATCTTAATTTATGTTCTAGCAGGCTAGAACACATTTCATAAACTCGGGGATAAACAATGATTATTTGCCTGAATACAGTCAACAATTTTACCTTCATCTAAATCACCAGTGCAAATCAGTAAAGGTTTAACAAGTCTTATTAAAAAATTACATTAAAAAATTACTGATTGTCATGCCATGCACCTGTGAAATCCAAGGCACTTGGTCTAGAAGTCTCATCCATGGATAACATCCTTTGCAAGTCCCCAACCAATTCCGAAGGAATCATCGAGAAAGCATCACTTGACAGGTATGTCAACGTATTCATGTACTGCAAAAGCGCAAAAGTACAAAATGAAATAAAAGAAGACTCCATCACTTGACAAGTATAACAACGTATTCATGTACTGCAAAAGTGCAGAAAGTACAAAATGAAATAAAAGAATGCTCCCTATCATATATGCATTTATCACAACAAAAGAAGATATAACATAATGTACCAGCTATATGCGAGGTACCATACACAACATACATTTAAAATCAATAGTCATGCACTAACAGTTAGAAGAAATACAAGTTAATGATACGGATTAGCAAATTTATATTAGTTCATTTTATCATTAAATAATAATTCCATTTACAGAAAAAATTCCATTAGCTATGAAACTAAATATAAGAAAGGAGAAGCTGCTACTTTTGTCATTGTATAAAACACATCAAATTTCAAGATGCAGGCAAGTTCCCGCATGAAGTGTTTATACTTTGTCCCAGAGGTGATACTCTGCTCTCCAAGATGAGAAATTAGTCATCTGACTTCAAATTTTTAAAAGAAAAAAAAACAAAGAACAAAATCCCAGTCGGGTCAACTTACATTTAAAGATAAAAGGTGGAGAAGAAAAATATAGGAAGAGTGTCAAAGAAAGAGTTTTTTGGATCAATTATAATCTGATACATATGGAGAAACTACCACATAATGTACATCAGATGCAAGCTTATACAAAATTTCATAAGATATATTACCTCTCATATAGTAAAGACAGTACAAATCAACATAATCACATCATCCATGACTATTTCCCACCAAATGGGGTCGGCTATGGAGCACGACTCAAACAAGAATGTGCAAGGCAACTGCCATAAGGGACGCCCACCCACTACATTAATAATTGGCAGCAATTTGGTAAACAAATAGCCATTCCTTTTCATATTCAAGCACTTAAAATTATATAAGGAGCTTGACTCCAAATTACAGTAGAGAAAGAGAAAAAGAGGTAAGATGACAAGACTTGTAAAAAGCAAATGCAATACTCCTATAACAAGAAAAGAGGCGAAGAATCGACGGAATTACATACTGAAAATAGTAGGGGAATATTATAAGACATAAAGTATGCATGTGTCCATATTGCACTATATTCCAGGCAGCTATGTGCCATTCAGAAATCTAGGCAATGCACACAAATGGTTGAATTTGGACATCCTTTATGTGTTGAGATGACTGGATACAGCACTTTCATGGGCCACAAAAGGAAAAAGAATCCCAAATTGTGCCCTGTGTCAACTTCAAAAATTAGCCAGAATTTGTTTGATTTTTCCTTTTACAGGGTTTTATAAAATCTCAGAACTAGTGGAAAGTCATAAAATAAAAACCCTACATCAGAGAATCACAAATAAATTAAAAGAACTGAGAAATAAATAAGGAATAATAATCCAGAACTATCTACAGTTCCATGGGAAGAAAAATTATAAATGAGCACATACATGTGCCTGCATTCGTGTGTGGGTATGTATATATCCACAGATGCGCCAAAACAAAGTATGTGAATAATAAATGATGGACCTACCATATTCTTAGAAAAGTGATATTCTTATAAAGTGAAAAATATAATACTATTCAAAAAAAATAATGTAAGGCATTTAAACTTACCATCTTAACATTGTTACGACAATCCAAAAGGGGCTTGCGGTAATCAGATGGTATGCAAGACAACCAAAACTGAATATGTCAGAAGAACATCCTGCAGTGAGCGCTTTGCCTCGAACCAGTTCAGGGGAAGTATAATTTAATGATGGTTGAAGGGGTAAAATAGCATCCTCAACATCATACTCCTGGAAACATACAAATTGGTCATGGAAACATACAAATTGGTCATGTCACTATTTCGTGACATTTCTTTTGCAGCTTATAACAGACTAATGGGCATCATATCAACAGTGACAGTTTTACTTCTGTTGCACTTTAAAAAACAACAATTAAAATAATTAACAAAGAGCGCTACAGAACTCCAAATGTTTTTAACTTAGCACCATGTATATTTGTGCAATTGTGACACTGAAATACAAGAACACTAGAAATCACAAGTTAGACAGCAAACAATAACTAACCGGATAATGAAATGGCGAAGTTGAACCACTTGATGCCTGATCAGCAGAGATAGCAAACCCAAATCCACCTAGCTTCCAAGCTCCACTTGAAGTAATAAAGACGGTCTGCACATCAGAATAGGATGCATCTTGATAGGTCAAAACTGAAATACCCCACTTTAGACACATCAGTATGGTGAAGGATTATGAAGTCACAAAAGTAACAAATCCAAAGAACAGGGATTCCATCTTCTATCAGTAAACCAAGCACAAAATCATTAGAAATGTAGTAGCAACCAATAAAAGCAAGCTTCTCGTTCTGGCTTGACACGACTGTAGTGCAGGTCCCAGGCCAACTTAAAAGGGATTCAATCAGAACCTACCGATAATGGATGTCATCTATATCTATTTCATAGACCCAAAGCCAATTCAAAGTACCTGGCTCAAGCTAGACCTAGCACAAAACCAAACACACCCACACTGTACAGAGACCCACATGCTTAGCTCCAAGATTATTCACACTGCTAATTCAGCACCAGAATGTAATAGCAAAATATGGTTATCAGGCGGTAAAGATGCATGCTCCAAAAACAGTATATAACTCACCGTACCAACCCACATGCATAGCTCCAAGTTCAACTCACACAGCCAATTCAGCACCGAAATGTGATAGAAAAATATAGTTATCAGGTGGTAAAGATACATGCGCCAATAACAGTATATTAAGCTCAGATAATTCCTCCTCACAATTTTCCAGCATTCATAATGTAAATTGAAATAGGGAATCTCAGGAATCCTCTCTAACTGGTAACCTACTCTGCTAACTAGATGGTTAATGGTAAGAATTAGAATATACTATTGAACACTGTTGCATGTCAAAGATTTTGAGGGTGGCAACCTTCACTGAAAATCTAGACGGTCAAACACACGTCATAAGTCAAACATAAACCAAAACAATAAAAGGCAGCAAAAGACAAAAAAAGTGAAGCTAAAGATGCCATTAGATTAACTCCTGAAGAAGTAATCAATCCAATCTACCAATAAAATCATATAAAAGAAAATTAAAGCACACTATTGGATAAGAAATATAACCTCAGGAGATATAGCTCGATGAATAAGACGTGCATTATTATGAAGAAAATCTAAGGATTCTGCAATTTGGAGAAGCCCGTGTTTGACCTCCAAGAGCCCCATTTCCTGCCAAGCATAATCAAAAAAATTTCACTAACAGGAAAAATGAGAAAGGGTGCTATCATTTAACAAATCGACAGATTTAATTGAGCAAGAAAATAAAGAAACACTTGAAGAACTTGGGCCACTTGGGCCACATGCAGTATTACCTTGCTATGACAAAGTTGCACTACATAACTACAACCTAACATGCAAAATGGGAAGAAGAACAATCTCTATTGCTGTAAAGGCTATAAATAGTGTCGTTACATCAGTGTCGTTGCCTTTCTCTCAAGCATGAAAGTATATCAGAAAGAGCATAAGAAGATAGTTGATGGGGGATTAAAGGTTAAAAATTTGGATTGACGATATGAACATGGATCGCAACCCAGTTCTAGGCTTCACCACTTGTTGATTCAATCAGTCAAATCAAACCAAAATCAAAATAGAATTTATTTTACTAAATATTCATTGATTTATTCATTGAAATGGGCCCTTTAAATAGGCTTCACTTGACGACAAGTTTCAACCCACTTCCGATGTGGGACTAATGGGCTGTTTGGTTGTAAGGAAGTGGGCGGAAGTAAGGAAATAGGGAAGTGTAATTGCTCACTTCCCTATCTATCCAAACACCGGAAAAGGAAAATAAGAAAACCTCTTTCCTTTTATCTTTTCTCTTTTATACAACCATTTCCTCACTTCCAGAGTGCTACAGTTAATTTTGTGGTCATGTAAATCACATTTGTAATAAATTGTAGCACAAAATAGTTAATTTTTTGACCATGTAAATCTCACTTGCATTCTAATTACAGTGTATTTTTTATTTTTCTTAATTAATTTTTATTTTAATATTATTTTATGGTCAACTTTGTGGTCAACTTTTTCACTTCCACTTTCACATTACCATCCAAACACGGAAAAGACAAAATATTTTCCAAACCACACTTCCCAACAACATCCAAACACCGGAAAACTTGCTAACCAATTCCCAAGTTCCAAAGGGAATTATTACTACTTTCTCAATTCCTCACTTCCTCACTTCCACCCTTAACCAACAGGCCCTAAATGAAAGCAACAAATGAAACAAATAAAATGCTGAAAAAACATGACCATTAGACTCAATCTCAACCCTAAATACTAACTAAAATGCGGACTCAAACGAAAATCAAACACAACTACAACACGTGAACTAAACAATTGTCCAGTAAAAAATTAAAACGAAAGGTGAATCGATGCAATACAGCGAAAGGTGCGAAAAGAAGTCGGTATGATGTCTCTATCAACTCTCCCGGGATAGGAAAAACGTCCCGATGGCTTTCATAATACTCCAATAGATCCGGAGCCAATCGCTACATGTCCTCTCAAGTAATTCATGTATCATCAAATTCAAGACTGTTCTAACGCAGTAGATATCGTCTGCAACCACCATCTCAGGTGGAGATAATTTGGTCATCCTGAATGCTATC
>JAVJIF010008727.1:0-148201 GCA_038442645.1 Agave tequilana
TTTTTTAGAGTATTAATTGTTTATATTATTCTTATCGCTTATATTATTGTTAGAATCTTATAGTAAAAAGATTTATATTTGACTTGAAGGGAAAATTGCAATACATTCTGCATTGCTTGAAGCATTTTTTTCATCATAATTACTGATTAAATATGCAAATCAAATATCAGATCTACCGATTATCATAGAGACTAAATGAGTATAAGTTTTATTTTCTATTGGCTACTCATAGTCTTTGTTTTTTGTTTTTCAAACTTAAGCTATTTGTATTTCTTTGTGTGCTTGTCATCATATTCTCTCTTTCATATGTCTGCACATTCGACAGTTCGATGCATGGGAAGATGCCTCCAAGCTACATGATTTTTAATTCTTAATTTTCAGAGATCATAATGAAGCTTTTTTTTATTGAGCATTTTTTTCCTTGTGTATATAATCATATTAATTTCATAGGAGCAACTAATTACTCTGTAATTTCTATCATAATTTCTATCATATCTGAAATTTTCTATCATATTTCTGTTATAATCTATCATACTTAAATAATCTTGGACATTACATACTGCGGTTAAATAATCTTGGACATTCTCTAAACTATCGGACCTAACTTACACTTTGTAGGTAACAGTAATTTCATTGGACGAATTGATGTATCTAAATTTTCTTTGTACTATCTTTCAGAACTGTTTCATACTTTAGTTTCTGCTACACTTTTAACTGCATCGTTTAAATGATAACAAAAAACAGAATATGGGTGGCAAATAATGTTTCTACTCATGGCGATGTGTATAGCTATGGAATACTTTTGCTAGAGATGTTTCACTGTAAGGAGACCTACTGATGACATGTTTGAGGGAGGAGGTCAAAGCCTCCGAAAATTTGTGTGGAGTGGCCTTTCCTGAGAGTCGTGTCTGTCATTGATCCACATTTACTCTCAAGGGAAGGCCGAGAAGAAAGTGATAATGTGTGGAACATAAGCGCGCAAGAACTATGGAGTGTGTGGCTTCAGTGTTTAGAATCGACGTCGTATGCTCAATGAATTCCCAACAGAGAGAATGGATATGGGGGAGGTCATCAGTGAACTGCACAAGATTAGAGACGTGATCTCAAGAATGAAGCCTAGGTTGAGAGCAGCGGCGAAGCTCACTAAACTGGGAAGGTTTGCCTACAGCAGCTGAATTATGAGTTGATGCTATGATTCATAAGCAATTCAACGAGACTGTCTAGCAACATTTTATCAACTATGTTGTAATTTGTTTTCTACAGCAATCTCACTGTTTATGTAATAAAATGTTCTAATAATTGCTTTTCTCATGTATGTTAAGCTGTTATCCAAGTTTGAAATACATTGGGCATGTAAACTTAATGATAATATAATGTATATTGGCAATGTTGTTCTTATATGTACAATTCTGAAGTTTTTATATTAAAATTGCATGGTGCATTTGGGATTATCACAAATTTCATGTCAAGTTAGAAGATTGCAACTGTATGTTAAAGGCTGAAACTATATCGCATGTACACTATGTCGTATCAGGCATGTGTTAGACATACATGTGGAACATCATGCTTTTGCTTTTTATATAATTAATGGATTTGTTGTGTGTCTGTATGACAACAATGCAACAATGACCTACAAGAAAAAAATCCAATTGCAACTGCTTTAGCTCGAGTCTCTCATTCCATCCACGTTTCTCAAAAAACACAAAAAAAAAAGGAAAAAATAGAAAAGAAAGAAAAGAAAAGAAATAAAATTCACGCCCGTACGTGACAGGAATTTCTATAGCTTTTTTTCTGAAGGAAAGAAGAAAAAGAAGACAAAAAAAAAGGAACAAAGGAAAAAGATTAAAATGAGAAAAAACTACTAGCCCGTGTTCGTCACGGGCATAGCGTATATAGGTATGGGGGACAATGAAGACCCGACCCGACCTGCTAACTCTGCCGGGTTTTGACCTAATCGGGTATGAGTCATAATAGGGTCGACCCGCTTGGCCCGATTATAATAATCGGGTCAGGTTGATCCGAACCCGGCTGACCCGATTAGACCCGTGCGACCCGATTAGGATCTGGCGCCTCCCCTCCGCTTCAAAAGGATTCACATGCTCTATATATATTTGTATTGTAATCATATATTATTTGAAAGAGAACTAGTCATCCATTAACGGGTCGGGTCGGGTCAACATGTGTACGAGCGGGTTGGGTCAGGGTCTGAATTGTTGACCCGTATAAGTAATAGGGTTGGATCGACCCGACTCGATAATTATACGGTAAAGTTTAATACGGGTTGGGTGGACCCGACCCGGCCCAAATTTTCACACCTTAACGAATCTTTTTATGATAAACAAATTCAATTTGCAAGTTCGTTATTGTCGTATACAATATTTGAATTATGATGTAGATGCTACATAGTTTAGTTCTCATCTTTCAGAGATTACATGTGTAATAGGGGTATCTGTTGACAAAAAGTTCATCCTAAGATGATCATTTCATGATTATTGAGAACAAATTCAAATCAGGTTAGTTCTATTTTTCAATTTTTCTGATTTGCTCTTGTGAAATCAAGGCAAAAAAATTGAGAAAATCAGACATTCACAGTCACTGATAAAGAATTCCTTGAAGAGTAAAGAATTAGTAATCTTTTTTTAGAAATGTAATGGGTTCGATCTTATACACAAACAAGGAAGGTCATCGAAAAAGATAGAAGATGAGTTTTTATAGGGTCCAAAAGATCCCAGTTTTGACGCACGACCTCTTTCTCTGCGCCACCGACTGGCGCCCGCAGCGCTCTCTCCTCGTTCAGAGCCTAGGTTAGAGACTAAACCCTAAAACGTAGTTTTAATTTTCTTTCCCTTTCATTTAATTTTTTATCCGAAAAATTCTATTGCTTGCTTAATTTATCATGTCTAATTCGTTTAGTTTCTAATTATGGTATTCTAGGGTTTTGAAAATCTTGATTCCAGTAATGCATGAAGCCCCTTGTGTTCTAATGCTGCCCTTTTCTCTGATTCAGTTTAGCTTATAATTTCAGCTTGTGGCATTCCAATTCTCATGAACCGAGTCGATTTTTACCAATCTTTTCCCCTTTCTTATTTCCTGCACTCAAGTCAAAAATCTAGATATCACTGTCATAAATTCATGATATTTTTCAGATTCCTTTTTTGTGTAATTCAACAGATTTTTAGAGGAGGGAAATTTAGTTTACTAGCTTCCGTTGGCTTACATTTTCAATTCACCAGAAAGTTCCATCTTTAAACTCATCTAGGCTGAAACATTTTCTTCCGGCCCCATCGGATATGGAAATAAGTGTCATTTTCTACTACTACCGTTTTTTTGAAAATAAACGTTCTTATCATGGAGGTTGTTGTTTTTAATATGAATATACTGCTTTTATACAGTATGTACTATAGTTTAAATAATCTTATGTGATATGTAAGAGTTGGAGGAAAAAAAAATTCAAATATATGGGGTTTTAAAAGTTGAATGTAATTGTACACGTGATTTAGTTGAAAATCGAAGTCAACTGAGGGGCTATGTGAAACTATTCTTTCAGAAACTAGTTAGTCTCAGAGGCTGAAATATAATTTCTGACTAATGGCTCTAGAAAGAAAGTTATGTTGTATCATTAGACGAAATCTGCGACAAATCTAAAAATTACACCATTTGCTATCATCTCACAGTGTGTGTTTCATCTTTTCTAGTTGCGCAATTGCCTCCTGAATCTGTTTCACTGACTCCAAAATAGTCTCTACTTTACGTTTGAACTCCTTAAAAGAGTCTTTTTTTAGAATGGTTGTGGATAACATAATTCCCACTGCAGAGTTGCAGTCTTCTAACACCTTCAAAGTTTATATATTATGTCAATTTTGCAAGTGGGTGGCTTGATCATAAACTTCATGGCTCCTTTTGAGAAAAGATATACACCGATCCAGCACTTCCAGCGGACGAAACCCATTGTCAACTTTCTGGAAATAATCCTTTTAAAGAGAGATTGTGAGGTGTACATCTCTTGAGCGTTTCATTTAAAAAACATCTAACAAAATATGCTATCACTAAATACACTGAAAGAGTTGATCATTATACACCATTTTCTATCATCTGAAAAAACCCTCAAACTCCCATGGCTGCACATCAGAGGCCAGTTTTTCTGGTGTTTACGACTCTAGTCCTCCTATCATGCCACCATGTCAACTCCTTGGCGTCAGCAACCTACACATCCACTGCCGTGATCTTGTCAAAACTCATTGGTGCAACTGATCAACAAGCACTTGTCTCCTTCAAGAGTATGACATCAAATTATACAAGCAGATTGGTGGCCTTATGGACTGACTCCATTCCATCAGTTTCTGTCAATGGCCAGGTATCACCTGTGGTGGCCACTTGCATCCTCAACGGGTCATCTCCTTGGACCTGAGCTCCCTCGGCCTGTATGAAACCATATCATCTGCCATAGCTGAACTCACATTCCTCCGAAGGATGGACATGTCCAACAAACAATTTCATGGACCGATCCCACAAGAAATTGGACTCCTGTTTCAGTTGCAGTATCTTGATTTGAGTGTGAATTCTCTTGTTGGCGGCATCCCTCCTGGTCTGGGAAGCTATTTAGATCTTCAAAGATAATCTTGACGAACAACAATCTTACAGGGCAGGTACCACCTTCTTTAACAAACCTCTTCTCTTTTCTGTACTATACGTAAGCTAGAACCAATTTACTGGAGGCATCCCACCTACATTACGGGGGCATCCCACCTACATTAAGTAATCTTTATTCTCTCACTCTTCTTGACCTATCGGAAAATCAACTCTCAGGAGGCATCCACCTTCATTGGGCAAGCTTTTCAACCTAACAGCACTAGATTTATCCTCCAACAGTCTCATTGGAGCCATTCCAACTTCATTCTGAATCTTTCCTTCCTCTCTCTATTCTCGGTCTATCATATACAAACTTATCAGGGTTGCTTCCGTCGAATGTATTCCCGGATCTTCCATACCTTAAACAAATAGCCTGGAATCCAACCAATTTCATGGACCCATCCCAATTTCATTGTTTTAATGCATCTGGACTTGAGATCATATTTCTTGCCAAATAGTTTGTGTGGTACAATCCCTCCAAGCTCGGGGCTTATATAATTTGAAATAATGATTCTGTAAATCAGTTAGAAGTTGGGGATTTAGATGGATTGACCTTCTAACAAGTGTGACTATTGTACAAACTTGCGGGTATTGCAATTAGACGTCAACAAACTTGCATGCGTGCTATCTAGTTCCATTGGAAACTTTCCGCCAACCTTCAGATTCTTACTATGGATGAAAACAACATCTCTGGAAGCATACCTCCAGAAATTGGAAATCTTGTGAACTTGACTATATACTTGACCTGGGTCCAAACATGCTCAACAGCTCTATTCCTGCCTCCATTGGTATGCTTCACAAGTTGAATGTGTTGGATTTGAGTGATAACAAGCTATCTTGTGGTATCCCTTCACCCTTGGCAACATGATCCAAATAATTAATCTTTACCTAAATGGTAACATCTAATTGGAGAAATCCCATCCACCCTTGGCAACCTTACTGGGTTGAATATCTTTACCTACAAAACAATAGTTTGAGCGGAAAGATACCAGCTATCTAGGCGATTGTCGAAATTTGAATGATATGGACCTTGGGTTAATAATTGACTGGTGGCATACCTAAAGAAATTCTTGCCATTTTCACACTTAGCATAGGTCTGGGTTTGTAATACAATTCATTAACAGGGGTAATACTATCAAAGTAAGGGAGCTTGGGAAACTTGGAACACATTTATAGCCGGGGAACCAGTTGTCTGGTAAAATCCCAAACAGTCTTGGGGAATGTCAAGTGCTTGAATCACTTCATCTTGACGGGAACCTCATTGAAGGATTCCTTCATTATTTAGCGCATTAAAAGGCATGCGGTATCTAGATCTCAGGACTAATTCCAGACTTCTTTGAGGACTTCAAAGTCCTATACTACCTTAACCTTTCTTTCATAATTGTGTGGGTGAAGTTCCAAGACATGGGGTCTTTGCAAACACAAGTGCAATTTGAGTACTTGGGAACTACAAGCTATGTGGAGGGAAGTAAGTGTTGTCAAGCCGCAAAGGACCAATGCGCAAGACGCGCAATGCGCCTCACAAGTGAGGCACAATTTTTTTTATTATTTTAAATCACATTGACATCCAAGATTCCAAACAATAAACAATCTTTTATCAAATAAAAAAAAAATCAGATTGTGAAAAATAAAACAATCAGTGTATTTTATTAAATCACAGCAAAATAAAACAATATCAGTGTTTTAATTAAATCAGTCAAATAAAACACTTTAAACAATCTCTCTCTCTCTCTTTAATCGCAGCCTCCAAGTGCTTTCCACAGTTTTCTCTCTCTCCCTTCTCGCTCTCGGCAGAGCCTCTCTGTCGATCGAGAGAGAGAGAGAGGTGACCTCGGATCGAGAAAGTTGCCCCCCCCACGGTCCCCAAGGGCTATGCCCTAGCTCGAGACGAGAGATATTTATCTTACAAAGCGGGTCTGGTCATGATTTCATCAGCGGGTTGTGACCCGCCAAGAAATAGAAGGCGCACGCGTGGTGCAAGGCTGCGCCTCGCAGCGCCTTTAGCAACACTCTGAACTCGATATTGCACTTGCCATCGTGCTTATCTCAACCTACTGGAAGCAAGCATGTCTCACTCTGAATACTTATTTGCTTTTAATTTCTCTCATTGAATACTTATTCTCCTGACTGAGGGTCTTAAGCTGGCACCACATCGTGTTTCTAACCTTGAGGTTTCTCCTGTGCATTGGCAGGTCAATCGGGAGCATCTATGTGTTTGTGAAGGAAAATTTCCTCCACATTGATGAAATAGAAAATTGCTTGTTGAACTTTGAGCCTGTGTGCTGGGTGAAAAACCCTAAGGAGAGAATCTCAATTATTCATAACCCGTCAACAACTTATAATATGAGTAGGACTCTTACAGTATAAAAATTGTTAGTAAAATAAATACTAGAAACAAAGACTCTTAATAGGAATTAACTAATAAAGAGTTTAACAGAATTATTGATCATTTCACACTTAAGGATGCATATACATATCTAATTTGGCCAACAACACTTGTCCTTTTCTTATAAAAAATTACGATATATACCTTTTAGAGTTTCATGCTTAATATCTTTGTTTCAAAATTATAAAATAGTAACAAAGAAATAACATACATGATTGTTAAGAAAGGAATTAATTGTTGTAGGAGCGGTGGAAGTTAAACTTGAGCAAGGATTTGTAACTATGTAGCACATATCCTTCTATTGTGATGCTGCGTTGTGTCGGTTACGTGTCAGACACACATGTCACACACAAGTGTTCTATGTATGCTATAGAATTTGTTTGTCTCACTGTGCCGTATCCTTGTTGGCATGGCCGTTTTGTGCAACATAGTTTCCAAGAATTACAGGGAAAATTTTCAATTGGTTTGGAGGAGTTGAGCCACATGAGAAAAGGATAAAAACATGATGTAAAATCTTAGCTTGATATTGGCAACCAATAATTTTTAGTATCAATATTGTCAATTTGTCAATATCGGCTATATCGGCCATATTAGTAATCAACCTCTGATATCGACATATCATATTAGGTATCTCAAAGCTTAATATGAATCACATGATATTACCGATATGTATCAGAATCAGCTGATATTTGAAACCATGCTATCATGTAAACTTGGTTTCTGCTCAAAATTCAGATCTAGTGGGCTAACTTGGAGCAGTAAATCAAATTTTGGGAGTGCGTTTATTGATATGTGAACTTTCTCCAACTTTTGTGGGTGAGCGTATGGTCCCTGAATATAAGCCTATGATTCTTGTCACATGTTTGCAAGACATTTAGATTCTTTTAGAAGAAGTATGCAAACCATTCATTTACATTCCTAATAGCATTGAGAAGAATCAACCAGAAAAAGGGATTGGTTGGTGAAGGACGTTGAGAACAAGGCTGCACAAGAGCCGTCTCACTTGATCCATGGATGAGGCAGCGTGCTAATATTGACTCTCCACTTCTCTTTTTTCATTTGTTTTGAGTTTTGGGTAGTGGTCCCTTCTATTATACATAGCTAATTAGCTACTTTGACAAGACTACAATTAGAGTACTTATGTGGATGCCTTTGTGTGCATAAAACAGCTACTGAAGTAACAGAATGCAGAATACAGATGTATTATTTTTTCCCCTTTTGAGGAAATAATATAGATGTATTATGCAGATAAAGAATTTATTTACATGAAACATTGTTAAAGAAGAAATTTATCATTCCTTGGTTTCTGAAGAGCTCCAAATGTTTATGTTTCCAGCTATGATTGCATCCAAAAATCCCTGAAAACGAGCCGGTCACAGGTTGGTTTCAAAAAGTAGATCCTGAAAAGCTTGGGAATTCTTAGAAGATAAAAGAAACGGCGGAATTGAATTGATAAGTTCTTTGTTTATTGATGCAGGTACTTCATGTGTTCCTAAGTTTTTGTATAGTGCATTTTTTTTGGTCTTACTTGGTAACTAATAGAGATGGAGATGTACCAATGTTCTTCATATGTATCTTTTTTCCTTTTGAGGGAGACGGTGGGTAACCCCCACACTCTATTAAAAGGTTGTTAACAAAATAAAGCACAAGAAGTGTGTGAAACATAAAAGAAATATGAAAGATACATATGGCTCTCAGGCCATACAGCATATTGATAAGTCTGAACATAATTGTATTTAGTACCAATATTAATGTTAATTTTTTTATGCAAGACGGTTGGGTATTCACGAACGAGGACAGATATTATCAGATCTGTTTCATATCATTACAGTATTTACGTTATAAACTTCCAGGTCTTCCGGTATTACCAAGGAGACTTTAAAACGGGAATGAAAATCTCTTTCCATTTTTTTCTGTCTCTTAGTGCTCTGTCACCATCTTGATATGTTCTGCACTTCTCTTAGTGCTCTGTCCACCCATTAAATTACACTGAGGAACATTCTAAAATGAACCTCAATTGTCAGCAACAATTCAACAGGACTAGGTTTTGTACTAAAGACTAGACAGGCTTGTGCAGTGAAAGAAAACTAGCCACCCCTCACTCGAGAAAAGACATCCTGCAACCACAAAAGAGAGTTAAACCCTAAGAAAATGTAGCAAGTTAACAAATCAGAATATTTTGGTAACCATGAAAACAGCAAAGCAAACATCAAGAACTTCATCTATGTAACAAAAATCCCTTTCAAGCATTTGGTCGAACATACTGTCGGGATGCTGTAGTGAAAGAGAGGTTTGAACGATTTGATTCCCATATTGTTGCTGGGATGGTGGACCTAAAGAGAGGCTCAAACTCTAGTCCATCTTTCTTGATTTTTTTTTTTTTCTCCTCTTCTTTTGAGCGCCACAACGTATGAGTTCATCTTTGTAGATAGACCCTAAAGTAGAGTCGCAAGCTTTTTAAATTTTCATAACAACCTAGTCAAGCACAGACTAATATACATTCCCCATTAAAAAGGAAGAAACCATGAAACCTACTAAAACTTTTTCAGGCCAACTACAAATGAAGAATTGCCCCTTCACTAGCATTTCGTTGAACATGTAAAGTGCAGGTTATGATTATAATATAGAACTTGCTTGGTCATGGAAGAGAAATTCCATACCTGATTCCATCCATTCCCATTCACACACGAATAGTATCTTTGATGTGATTGCTTCACGTATTGAATGCGCTGGCTGAGAATCCGGCAACAGCACGTGCCGGGCCACCATGCAGCCCCTCGCCCACGGCCAGTGGGGCCAGCGGTGATCAATTCCTGGCAGATATTTGCTGTGAGGATAGACTGAAAGAAGTCAAGTTGACCTCATATGCATCATTTTGCTGTTTAAAAAGTAGTAGTAGTAGTATAAATAGATTGAAATAGTTTGAGCATTATACATATCCCATTTTTTGCCATCTGAAACAATTCCTTCCCATGGCGCAGTTGCGATCAGTAGTTTTTCTGGTGTTTACAATCCTAGCCCTCCACCTCCTCCTCTCATGCCACCATGTGAGCTCCTTTCTGTCCCCAACACCCGCGTCCCCCAACACTCACCTATTGGAACACAACAATGCAACAGATCGGCAAGCACTTGTCTCTTTCAAGTCCGCAGTATCCAGTCATCCAACAGAGTCATTGGCGTCATGGAACGACTCCATCCATTTCTGCCGGTGGCCAGGTATCACTTGCGGCGGCCGCCGGCATCCTCAAAGGGTCGTCTCCTTGAACTTGCCCTCCCTCGATCTGGATGGAGTTATTTCACCAGCCATAGCCAACCTCACATTTCTCAGAAAGATTGATCTTTCAGACAACCAAATTCATGGGTCCGTTCCACAAGAAATCGGTTGCCTTTTTCAGCTGCAGCATCTCAACTTGACCTTGAATTCTCTTGAAGGAGGTATTCCTGCTACCTTGTCTAGTTGTTCAAAGTTAAGAAATATCAGTATGCGTTCTAACATGCTCCAAGGTGAAATTCCTCCCAGCCTTGTCAACTGCTCAAACCTTCGGAGCATAAGTTTGGAACTAAACAACCTTACTGGACTCATACCGCCTTGGTTACCAGAGCTCTCATCTCTTTTCTATTTAGACCTAGCCTATAACAATTTTAGTGGTGACATACCTCCTTCCACAGGGAACATTTCTTCTATTTCTTATCTTTATTTCTCATATAACCAGTTATCAGGAGGCATACCATTTTCGTTAGGAAAACTTTCCAAGCTAATAGCGTTGGCATTAACCAACAACACCCTTTCTGGATCCGTCCCAACTTCTCTGTGGAATATCTCCTCAGTTTTCCTTCTAGATTTGTCTGGTAACTATCTATCAGGCTTGCTTCCACCGAATGTAGGCCAAACTCTTCCCTTGCTTGAAATCTTTTACTTATATGGAAATCAATTTCATGGACATATCCCGATGTCACTGTCCAATGCATCTCGTCTTAGAATGATGATTTTAATAATAATGGATTCACCGGTACAATTCCTCCCACCCTTGGAAGCTTAAATTTACAGGAACTGCATTTATCTTTAAATCAGCTTGAAGCTAGCGAACCTGACGGATGGAGCATCTTAACTGCTTTGACCAATTGCACCAGCTTAGAGATGTTGGAGCTGAGTGGAAATAACCTTGGAGGTGTGCTTCCGGACTCCATAGCAAACCTTTCTACCCAGCTTTGGGTTCTCGCTATGGAAGCAAACTATTTCTCTGGAAGTATACCTGCAGGTATTGGGCATCTTGAAAACTTGGAGGTACTTGCCTTGGATCGAAACTTGCTCACTAGTACTATTCCTGCCACCATCGGTATTCTCTCAAAGATGAATATATTGGATTTCTCTGAGAACAACATATCTGGAGAGATCCCATCCACCCTCGGCAACTTTACTCAACTAGTTTCTCTTTACCTATCTTTTAATGAGCTGAGTGGAACAATACCTGCAAGTCTTGGAAATTGCCAAATGTTGAATTCGCTTGAACTTAAACATAATAAACTTACTGGTGGCATACCGAAGGAAATACTTACTATATCCTCCCTCTCCATATTGCTAGCTTTGGGACACAATTCATTGACAGGGTTAATACCATCAGAAGTAGGGACCCTGAGAAACTTGGCAAGAATTGACTTCAGCATGAACAAATTGTCTGGGGAGATACCTAGCACTCTTAGTAAATGTCAGGAGCTACAACAGCTCTATCTCGGTGGGAACTTATTTTATGGAAGTATTCCATCATCCTTGAGTGTATTAAGAGGCATTGAAGAGCTAGATGTTTCACAGAATAATTTGTCAGGGAGAATACCCGATTTCTTACAAGACTTCCATGACCTATACTATCTGAATCTCTCTTACAATAACTTTGAAGGTGAAGTTCCAAGACACGGGGTCTTTGACAACATAAGTGGAGTTTCAATTCTCGGAAACAATAAACTTTGTGGAGGGAACCCAAAAATGCAGTTACTAGCTTGCTCCTTTCAATCAGCAGAGAAGAAGCACAAGTCTCATACATTAGGAGTGATCATTGCAGTTGTTAGTTCATTTCTAGTCCTGTTCCTACTTTTATGTCTGTTTGGTTCCCGTCTCTGGATGCAGAAGTCAAAAAGAAAATCTCCCATCTCAACTGGCATTAAAGAACACGCAAAAGTCACTTATTCTGAACTTGTAAAGGCAACAAATGGATTCTCCAGAGACAATTTAATTGGGGAAGGAAGTTTGGTGCAGTTTATAAAGGAATGCTAGATGTTGATGGCCTGCAGGTTGTTGCTGTGAAGGTACTAAACCTTCAACTTCCTGGAGCATCCAAGAGCTTTATATCAGAATGTGAGGCGTTGAGAAATATCCGACACAGAAATCTTGTCAAGATCATTACTGTGTGTTCAAGCATTGATTTTAGAGGAAGTGACTTCAAAGCAGTGATCTTTGAGTTCATGGAGAATGGCAATTTAGATGATTGGCTGTACCCAAAAGGAATTGAGCAATGCGACCAAAAGATTTTGAACCTTATGCAAAGGTTGAACATAGCCACCGATGTGGCTTCCGCGTTGGACTATCTTCACCATCATTCTGAGACGCCTATTATTCATTGCGATTTGAAGCCAAGCAACATTCTTCTTGATAGGAACATCATTGCCCATGTAGGTGACTTTGGGCTAGCCAAGTTTCTCAAGGAAACTATTAGCTGCGCTTCTCAGGAGTCAACCAGCTCAATCGGTTTAAAAGGAACAGTAGGCTATATTGCTCCAGGTCAGACTTCTCATACCTCTTTAATTTTCTGTGATATGTTGTTGTTTAATTGTTTATATTATGCTTATCACTCATATTATTGTTGGAATCATAATAGGAAAAATATTTATACTCGACTTAAAGGGAATTGAATACGTCTCACATTGCTTGAAGCATTTTTCTTCATAATTACTGACTAGATATGCAAATCAGATCTCTCGATTCTCATAGAGAGAAAATGGAGTATAGGTTTTTATTTTCTATTGGCTACGCGTAGTCTCTTTTTTTTGGTTTTTTGTTCAAACTTAAGCTATTTGTATTTCTTTGTATGCTTGTCATCATATTCCCTCTTTCAATATGTCTACACATTTAACACTTAGATGCATGGGGAAGAGGCCTCCAAGCTACTTGAATTTTAATTCTTAAACATTCAGAGATCATAATGAAGCATTTTTTTTTATTGAGCGTTTTTTTTCCTTGTGTATAATAACCATATTAATTTCATAGGAACAACTTATGTATCTGTAATTTCTATCATAACTTATATCATATCTGTAATTTCTATCATATTTCTGCTATATCTATCATAATGCGGTTAAATAATCTTGGACATACTCTAAACTATGCGACCTAACTTACACTTGTAGATAAGAGTAATTTCATTGGACGAATTGATCTATCTTAATTTTCTTTCCTACTGTCCTTCAGAACTGTTTCATACTTTTGTTTCAGTTACACACTTTAACTTGCATTGTTTAAATGGTGACAAAAACAGAATATGGGGTGGCAAATAAAGTTTCTACTCATGGCGATGTGTATAGCTATGGAATACTTTTACTGGAAATGTTCACTGCAAGGAGACCTACTGATGATATATTTGAGGGTGGTCAAAGCCTTCGGAAATCTGTGGAGTTGGCCTTTCCTGCGAGAGTGGTGGATGTCATGGATCCACGTTTACTCCCAGGAAAAGACGGAGAAGAAAGTGATAGTGTGTGGAACATAAGCTGTGCAAGAGCTATGGAGTGTGTGGCTTCAGTGTTTAGAATCGGCATCGTGTGCTCAAATGAATTACCAACAGAGAGAATGGATATGAGGGAGGTCATTAGTGAACTGCACAAGATTCGGGACGCGGTCTCAAGAAATGAAGCCTAGGATGAGAGCAGCAGTGATGCTCACTATATTGGGATGGTTCGTCTACAACAGCTGAATTATGAGTTGATGCTATGATTCATAAGCAATTCAACGAGATCGCTCTAAGATTTTACAAGTGTGTTAATTTGTTTTCTACAGCAATCTCACTGTTTATGTAATAAAATGTACTAGTAATTGCTTTTCTCGTGTATATTAAGGTTGTTATCCAAGTTTGAAATACATTGGGCATATAACAATTAATAATAATATAAATGTATATTGGCAATGTTGTTCTTGTATGTAAAATACTGAAGTTTTCTATTAAAATTGTATGGTGCATTTGGGATTATCACAAACTTTCATGTCAAGTTAGAAGATTTCTTTTCGCTTTGCGGCAAAAGAAAATATTTTAACAGTTACATGGATTTCTGTGTTTTAGGATTGTCTTCAGCCTTTTGTATCCATACAAAGCCTACATTTTTGGTTTCAGCAATGCAATGCAGAGTTTTTCTCTCTCTCTCTCTCTCTCTCTCTCTCTCTTTTCTGATATAAAACGGTGTGCAAGAGTCCTCCAACATTTTATTAATAAAATCTTTATTGAAACATTCTCAAAGAAAAAGGGATCCTTGATCACTTGGATGTTTTTTTCACTTTTTTTTTTTTTGAAAAGGACATTTTCTTATGTATGGGTGTTGAGGGTGCTCTTTTCTTTTTTCTTTTCCTTTTTTTCCTGACAAGCATATAGCTCCTTAAAAAAAAAGAATAGTTTTTTCTTAAAAGAAAACCTAAGAAGAGAAAAACAACCACTAGTAACACTGGAATCTTATTCAATTGAAGGAAAAAAATCAATTGTATGTTAAAGACTGAAACCAGATAGCACATACATTTCAAATGTTGAATTGTGTCGTATCAGACATGTGTTAGACGTACATATGAAACACAATGCTTCCACTTTTTATATATTTAATAGAATTTGTTGTGTGTTTGTTCGTTGTTCTGTATGACAACCTTGCTAGTGCGGCCATTATGATCGCCCGGAGATTATGGAGCGGCTCACGTGTTGGAGCAACTGTCGCCAAGGATGAGGACGTGATAGTTGATTGAATTGTCACGATGAAGACCTCAGAGCGGAGAGTTTGGGCGATACTGAATTCATCATCCGGTGTGGCCAAACAGATCTCATAATGAAGGCATTTGGCGGAGCTATGGTGAAATACATATGGTATAGTTGTTAAGCGAAGCGATCCCGTTCTAGAGGGACTAGAGGAAGGACTGTCGTCTCGGCATCAAGAGATTTTGCTCTGGAGTTGAATGGTAAAGCGGTGGAGTACTTGCTTTGGGTTCTACAAGACTCTGTAGGGCTCCGAAGGATCCGAGAAACATCCAAGACAAGGACAACAAAAGAACCACTACTCTCTGATGTTTCTTCGAAAAAAAGGACAAGGAGTCCTTGAATAGCACATCGGGGGATGTATTAACCGTGAAAGGAAAGAGTTCAAATCAAAGAGAAAGAAATCATGGTAGATCAAAGTCGAGGTCACGATTCGGCAACTAGAGTTTGACTCGAGATCAGTGTGCATTTTGCAAACTGACAGGACATTGAAAGAAAGATTATCCGGAGCTCAAAAAGAAAAACAAGTTAAATGAGAAGTCAGTGAAGCCATCATAGGTGAATGTTGCCAAGTCGGATGGAAATGATTCTGATTCTTTCACATTCTCATTCTCTATTACACCATCTATGCTACTAAGATGCGTCAGAGTGATTATTGGATACTGGGTTACCTATCGCATATGTCTCAGGAGGGAATGATTTTCTAATTTTGAGAAGCTGGATAATGGCGTGGTAATCATGGGTAATGATGGAGCATTCCAAATGAAGGGGATAGACATTGTCCGTATCAAGATGTTTGATGGCGTGGTAAAGGACTTGACTGAAGTGAGATATGTTCCTCAAATGAAGAAGAACATTATCTCCGTTGGAGCTGTTGAGTTTAAGGGACAAAAGGTGATGTTGGAGAATGAAATTCTCAAGGTCACGAAAGGGTCCATGGTTGTGATGAAGGGTGCCAGAGATAGGATTTTGTATTACTGGAAGGGTAGTACAGTCACAAGTGTTTTGACAGCAGCTGGTGACTCGGATGAAGATGCTACAAAGTTGTGACACATGAGACTTGGCCATGCGAGAGAAAAAGTCTATGCAAGCATTGGCGAAGCAAGGCTTATTAAAGGGTGCAAAGACCTGCAAGGTGAAATTTTGTGAGCACTATGTATTGAGCAAAAAAATCAAGGTCAAGCCTTGGTGCCGCTATTTATCGCAGTAAAGGAATTCTTGATTATGTACATACAGATGTTTGGGGTCCCTAGAAGAATGCATCTCTTAGAGGGAAACACTATTTTGTCTCCTTTGTTGATGATTACTCTAGAAGAAATTTAGTGTACACTATGTCGCAGAAGAGTGAAGTCCTAGATAACTTTGTGGAGTAGAAAAGGAGAACGGAGTACAGACATGCAGGAAAATCAATATACTCAGGCCCAATAATGGAGGAGAATACAAGAGTGATCCATTTCTATAGTTGTGCCGTGATGAAGACATTGAAAGACACTTCACAGTGAGAGAGACTTCGCAATAGAATGGGATGGCAGAAAAATTTAACCATACTTTGCTGGAGAAGATACGGTGTTTGTTGTCAAACAGTGGGCTGAGCAAGACATTTTGGGCAGATGCAACGACATATGCAAGCCATCTCATCAATAAGTTGCCGTCATCTGTGATAGAAGGGAAGACTCAGATGGAGATATGGTTGGGCAAGGCTGTTTCAGATTATGTTATGCTCCGTGTATTTGAGTGTCCAGCTTATTATCGTATGAGTGATGGGAAGTTAGAGCCATGAGAAAGAAAGTATGTGTTCTTAGGGTTCAAGAGAGGAGTAAAAGGTTACAAGCTCAGAGACTCTAGAGACCGGAAGATCATTCTGAGCAGAGATGTCACTTTAGATGAGTCTTCTATGATAAAGACTCTGAGCTCTCAGCAGATGAAGAGTAGCCAGACCAGAGAGATATCGCAGTGGATGGAGAGTGATGCATCTCCACCATCTCCAGATGGCTCTATATCGTTTAGGGTGTCATATATTGTGACACAGTATGAGCATCATGTACTAGAAAAGAAGGATACAAAAGATGTGGTTGAGGATCTGGAGCTAGAGGGCTAAGTTCATGATTCTATTATGGCACACAGACCCAAGAGAAACATCCGAAAGCCAACACGGTTTTTAGATATGGTGATGGCTTATGCACTTTCGGTTGAGGCCGTTGAAGATAGTGTTTCGTCTACTTTCAGAGAGGCAGAGTTGAGCTCTGAATCTGAGTTGTAGAGGAACGTTGTGGTGGAGGAGATTGAGTCTCTCCACATCAACATTTAAGAACTTTCGGAGTTGCCCAAAGGGAAGAAGGTCATTGGTTCTTAATGGGTCTATGCAAAGAAGGAAGGATCTTAAGATGTTACTGTGCGTTACAAAGCCAGATTGGTAGCCAAGGGTTATGCACAGAGAGAGGATATTGATTACAACGAGATATTGTCGCCTGTTGTAAAACACTCTTTCATTCATATACTATTGGCACTTGCAGCACAGTATGACTATAAGCTGTATCAGCTCGATGTGAAGATCGCCTTTCTGCACGGTGATCTTAAGGAGGAGATCTACATGACTCAGCTGTTGGGCTTTAAAGCTATAGAGAAGGAGAAGTTGGTATGTAAACTTTTGAAGTCGCTATATGAACTGAAGTAGTCATCAAGACAGTGGTACAAGCTCTGCGACAAGTTTATGATTGGCTGAAGTTACACCAGGAGCTTATTTGACCCATGCGTTTACTTTCGCATGCTACCGAGTGGTGAGTATATCTATCTACTCTTGTACGTAGATGATATGCTAATAGTTTCTAAGAACAAATCATTGATAGATAAGTTAAAAGTTTAATTATCTTTGAAATGAAGGATCTAGGAGAAGCTAAGAGGATACTAAGTATGAAAATTGAACGAGGCAGGTTGAAGGGGAAGGTAAGTCTGACTCAAAAAGCTTACTTGTAAAAGGTTCTTCAGAAATCTCTTATTGGGTGTGAGCCAAGTCTGTGACTAGTCCTATAGCTCCTCACTTTAAGCTTTCAGCTAGAATGTCTCCGAAGACTGTAGATGTTGTGAGTATATGTCTCATGTTTCATTTGCCAGTGCAGTAGGTAGTCTTATGTATGTTATGGTGTGCACGATGCCAGATTAGTCACAGGCCATAAGCATGGCATCTAGATACATGCATGATCCTGATAAGGGTCATTGGGAGGCCACGAAATGGATTCTACGGTATATCAAAGGTACCACAGAAGTTGGATTGGTGTTTAAGAAAGATGTTGGTGGTAAGAATGAGTACATGGGTTATGTGGACTTTGATTATACTGGGGGCCGTGACAAGCTTCGGTCGAGACATGGTATATTTTTACCTTGTCACAGACACTGGTGAGTTGGCGTTATACCCTATAGTCCACTGTGGCTCTGTCGATGACAGAGTAGAGTACATGGCTCTAAAAGAGGCTGTAAAGGAGGCGATTTGGCCTCAAGTCTTAATGGATGGTTTGGGAATCGAGCAGGACTTTTTATAGGTCCATTGTGATAGTATAAGCGCTATTTATGTAACACCCCTCTCCTGGAATACGTACTTAGTTGCGTATTCGTATTTTCTGATCGTATTTTTGATTTACTTCCTGTATTTATTTTGTATTTGAAAAACACCTAGAGGGGGAGTGAATAGGTGTAAATGTTAATCTAGAAATCTTTTTAAAACAAGTATGAATGAATGATGCAACGATCACTCAAAACAAGACTAAGAGCCGAATACCCGGTGAAGGGCTCTGAACTCCTTCCTCGTGATTCCTCTAGATAAGAGTTAGAGGTGCGTATTGCAATCTTGTTGTATGAGTAATGATCGACAAGGTAGCAATGAATGAATAAGAAGCAATAATGAAGTGCACACAAGATATATTACAAGCTACAAAAGAAAGGCAATATCACAAGCAAGAATAGAAGAGCAATAAAGAGCAACAAGAAAAACAATCGCAAACACAAGTATTTGTTTCGAGGTTCGAGCCACCACTCTACTCCCCGCCTTCACCGCCGTGAAGGGTTTTCACTATCCACCGAGGAACTTTACAAGGTCTACCGAAGACCGGAGTACCGAACTCCACCAATACAATTCTCTACCGAAGAGGGATCTCAACAAGAACAAGAAGAAGGAACAAGTAGCCAAGTGATCACTAAAAGGATCACAAACTTCTTATAAACTTTTCTTTACAACTTCCTTATAGAATGAGGAGGGAATTTTTGGCTCTAGAAGTGTAGTGAGAAAAACAAGCTCAGTTGTAAATGAAAATTGCTTGTAAACACAACTGAAAAACAATAGCCAAGAAAACACAAGAGAATTGAGAGCTTTGAAACTTTTTCTTTCTTTTGAAAACTTGAAAACTAGGTATATTTCTTGGTGTCTTTGCAAGAGACCAATCCTCTCTATTTATAGGGAGAGGAGGGGATCAAAACACATTTAGATTAAGTTTATTTGATCAGAAATTAATCCCCAAATATCAGATTTTTTTGCCAACCAAAAAGGGACCAAAATCAGAAATCACCAAAGAGGAAAGAGCCGTTGGGGCTGCAGGCCGGCTGTCGGTCGACCGGCCCAGTCGACCGGCAACCCATTTGGCATATAGCCGTTGGGGTCGGTCGACCGGCCGCAAAGGGCAAACACAATTTTGAACTGTCGGTCGACCGACCCGGTCGACTGACAAAAAACAGAGAGCAAGCTGTTTTAGATCGGTTGACCGGTCGGTCGACCGACAGATGTGCACAAACGTGCACGTCCAGGACACAGGACGCGGTCCCGGCCTAGCCTGGAACAGATCCGATCGACCGGCTCGGTCGACCGCCAGGCCTGAAACAGAAACAGATATGGGATTTTCTGGGCTTGGGAAAATTTTCAAAATAATTTTGTAGGGAAATATGGCTAAGTATCATATTGAAGAGATAGATATACATGATATTAACAAGATATAAAATTTGTAAAAATTTGGATCATGTATAGAAATCAAAGCATGAACTTAAATCAAAAGCCAAAAACAAAAACTGTATTTTTGAATGTGTGTGTGTGTGTTCTTGAGCCATAATTACCATAACCTCAAACTTTAACAAACTAAGTCTTACATAGGATCTAGGTGACTACAAAGTCTTCAAGTGGGCTCCTTCATATGTGATCTTGAAAATCTTGTATCTTGAACCTGAAATGAACCGACTTGAGTCAAAACAATCTTCCTTTAGGGAAGAACACTCCATGAATCATTAGAACCCTGAAACACACTTAAACAATAAATATGATTAGTATAAATAACTATATATATTTTGTAATCATCAAAACACAATAAAACGGGTGATTGTAACCTTGGGCCAACAATCTCCCCCTTTTTGATGATGACAAAACATATGAGTTATTTAAAAATATGGGAAGAGAGCTTGGAAGCTCCCCCTCAAATTATGCTATGTATAAAAGAATGACTATCTACATAAAAGATAGAAACTAAGAATTTTGCATAAAAGAGATATACAAAACACAAAAGTTTTTAACACAAAAACTAAAAAACTCAAAATGCATAGCATTAAACAAACTAACTTTTTCTCCCCCTTTTGTCATACATCAAAAAGGGTAAACAAAACAAAAAAAAATTTCTTGAAGAATCCATAATACAAACATTCAACTCACCACAAATAAAAGAAAATCTAGCATAGTCTAGTGGTTTTAAAAATATCGGTAAGTTGAAAATCGGTAGAAACATAATCCATATCAATATCACCTTTCTCATAATGATCTCTAAGAAAGTGATACCGAATATCAATGTGCTTAGTTTTACTATGTTGATTTGCATTTTTAGTTATATGAATAGTACTAGTATTATCACAAAATATTTTAATATGATCAAAATGCAAATCATAGTCAAGGAGAGTATGTTTCATCTAAAGAACTTGTGCACAACAAGCTCCGGCCGCAACATACTCCGCCTCGGCGGTTGAAAGGGCTACCGAATTTTACTTTTTGGAAGACCAAGAAATAAGACAATTACCAAGAAATTGACATGTTCCACTTGTACTCTTCCTATCTACCCTACAACATGCATAGTCGGCATCCGAAAAACTCTTCATGTCAAATTGTCGGTTTTTGGGATATCACAAACCCATTTCAATTGTGCCCTTAAGGTATCTAATTATGCGTTTTATCGCAACTAAATGAGACTCTTTAGGACACGATTGAAAACGAGCACAAAGACATACACAAAACATAATATCCGGCCTACTAGCCGTCAAATACAACAAGCTACCAATCATGCTACGATAAAGCTTAATGTCTACACTTTTACCTTGTTCATCCTTGTCAAGCTTGGTGGTTGTTGCCATGGGAGTTTTGCTTGTTCTAACTCCGTCAAACCCGAATCTCTTGATAAGTTCTTTTGTGTACTTGGCTTGATTGATGAAGATTCCATCCTTTCTTTGCTTGATTTGGAGACCAAGGAAATAGTTGAGCTCACCCATCATAGACATCTCGAATTCTTTCTTCATGCATGATTCAAAAGCTTGGCAAAGGGTTTCATTAGTAGAACCAAAAATGATATCATCATCCACATAAATTTGAACAATAAGAATATCATTTTCAACATGCTTTGTAAACAAAGTAGTAACTATTTTTCCTTTCTTAAAACCATTTGAAATTAGAAATGAAGAAAGTCTTTCATACCAAGCCCTAGGGGTTTGTTTTAAACCAAAAAGAGCTTTGTCAAGTTTGAAAAAAAATCCGGATGTGTAGGATTAACAAACCCGGGGGGTTGTTCAACATACACCTCCTCTTCAATAAATCCATTCGAGAAAGCACTTTTAACATCCATTTGAAAAAGCTTAAAATCTTTATATGAAGCAAATGCAAGTGTCATCCGTATGGCTTCAAGCCGTGCTACGGGTGCAAAGGTTTCTTTAAAATCGATTCCCTCGATTTGAGTGTAACCTTGGGCAACTAACCTAGCTTTATTCCTAACAACGTTACCCGACTCATCCAACTTGTTCTTAAAGATCCACTTAGTACCAATTGTTGGTCTATCGTGGGGCATAGGAATAAGGTGCCAAACTTGGTTGCGCTCGAATTGATTGAGCTCCTCTTGCATGGCTAGCAACCAAATATGAGTCGGCCTCGGCTTCGAGGACGCTCTTGGGTTCAAAATGTGAAATAAAAGCATAGTATCCACAAAAATCATGAAGTTTAGAACGAGTTGTTACCCCTTGAGATACTTCACCTATAACAAGATCCTTGGGATGATGTGGATTGTATCTCCAATCTTTGGAAGTTGTTGAGTAGGATCCACTTCAACTCCTTGAATTTCATTTCTTTGAGCCTCTTTTTCTTTTGCTTCATTTCTTTCATCATCCTTTGGCTTGCCTTCAATAGTAGGTGAGTCCTCCAAAGTAACTTTCTCCATATCTTCATGTAAAGAATCTATTTCTACAACATTCTTAACAAACACATTAGATTCCTCAAATTTTACATGAATAGACTCTTCAATAGTTAAAGATGACTTATTAAAAACTCTATAAGCTTTGCTAGTATTTGAGTAACGAATAAAAATTGCTTCATAAGACCTTGCATCAAAATTTCCCAAATTGTCTTTTGTATTTAAAACAAAACATTTGCATCCAAAAACTTTAAAGTATGAAACATTAGGCTTTCTAGAAAAATAGATCTCAAAAAATGTTTTTGAAGTATTTTTGCATAAGAAAACACGATTTGATATATAGCATGATGTATTAACGGCCTCGGCCTATAAATAATGTGGGAGACCGTATTCACTAATCATTGTCCTAGCCATCTCTTGTAATGTCCGATTTTTCCATTCAACTACTCCATTTTGTTGTGGAGTTCTAGGACAAGATAGTTCATGTTTAATTCTATGTTCTTCACAAAAAGTGGTAAAGGGTAGGTTAATGAATTCACCTCCTCTATTACTTCTTATTCTTAAAATTGAAGAATCTTTTTTCTTCTCAACTCTTTTCTTAAAGGCTTGAAAAGATGAAAAGGCATAATTTTATGCTCTAAAAAGAAAACCCAAGTAAAACGCGAAAAATCATCAACTAAAACAAATGCAAAACGATTCCCACTTAGACTTTTGGTTTGAGTAGGACCAAACAAATCCATATGGATCAACTCCAAGGGACGTGATGTCATGATATCATTGATTGACTTGAAAGAGGACTTGGTTTGTTTCCCAAGTTGGCACGCGTCGCAAACGCGGTCCTTTTCAAAGTTCAAGTAAGGAATACCTTTCACCATTTCCTTGTTGTTTAACCTAGATAGATGGTCAAAAGAAACGTGGCCTAATCTTCTATGCCACAACCAAGAGTCATCATCGAGGATTTCAAACAAGTAATATTGTAAGACATATTAGACATATCAATCATGTAAACATTATTTTCACGAAAACTGAAAAATATACAAGTGTTAGATAGTCTATCAATAACTTTACAAACTAAATTATCAAAAATAACATCAAAACCTTTATCACAAAGTTGACTAACACTCAAGAGATTATGCTTGAGGCCATCAACTAAAACAACATTTTCTATTAAAGGGGATGTACCAAGTTTAACATTACCAATACCGATGATTTTACCCTTGGCATCATCTCCGAAGGTGACAGTGCCACTTTCATGGTATCTTGATAGGGTTGCAAAGTTGTTGATGTCCCAAGTCATGTGCCTTGAGCAACCACTATCAAGATACCACAATCCTTTACGTCTTTGGACCTTGAAAAGTACCTACATCATTTAACAAATTCATTGACTTTGGTACCCAAATTTTCTTGGGTCTTTGAAAGTTAGTGTTCCGAACCCAAACATTATGATGAGATGCATTTAGTCTATCATAACAAAACTTAACTAAGTGACCTTTACGGCCACAATATGTGCATGAAAATACTTTACCATACATGAATGCATGATGTGTGTGTGAAGTGTGAGCATGTTTGGGGGTTTGACATGATGTAAAGATTGTGATTTATGAACATGAGCATGAGCATGAATAGTATGAGATTGTTTCTTAGGGACTTGTTTCTTAAGAAACATAGCCTCAAGTCTATTCTTATCAAATTCACACTTTTTCAAAACTACTCTTAAAGAATCAATTTTCTCTTTTAGCATGGCAATTTCATTTTTATCAACTTATGAAAACTTACCTTTGTAAGAAATCTTATAGTTGTCAAAATCTTTTTGTGTAGAAACTAAAGTAGAAAGTAATTCATCTTTTTCTTTAGCAAGAGTGAAAACTTGGTGATTTAGAGACTCATTTTCCTTTTTCATTTTCAAATAATTTTTCTTTAGAAAATCATAGTTGTGTGAGAGTTCTACAAAAGCTTCTCCTAGTTCATCCATAGAAAGCTCACAATCAAAAGAAGTGGTAGGGGTTACCTTGCTTGTGCTTTCATTTACCATGAAGCACATGTTGGCGGTGTCAACTTCCTCCTCGGATTCACTTTCGGAATCACATGTAGCCTTCAATGCTTTCTTCTTGTAAGGCTTCTTGGAGGTGGAGGGCTTGACTTTGTCCAGGCATTCCGCAACAACATGACCTGGTCTTTGGCAATTGAAGCAAATAATCTTCTTCTCTTCTTTGCCTTGCCATCTCCTCCTACCTTGGAACTTTGCCTTATTATACATCCTCCGAACGTTCTTCACAAGAAGTGAGAGCTCTTCATCATCTTCTTCTTTATCGTCTTCGTCGGAGTATGAGGATTAACTCTTGAAGGCAATAGCTTTCTTCTTGGAGGGAGCCATATCTTCTCTTGCTTTTCTCTCCATCTCATGGGTTTTGAGGTTCCCAATCAGACCTATAAGCTTCATCTCCTCCTTGTCATTGAGTTCTTTCAAGGTAGTGGCTTTGACTTCCCAAGAAGGAGGAAGAGCCTGGATGATCTTTCTTACTCTTTGGTCGTTGTCAATTGCATCACCTAGAGAAGAAAGTCCATTAGTAATCTTTGTAAATCTTGTAACCATATCATCTATGGTTTCATTTTCTTGCATAGAGAAATTTTCATATTGGGAACGAAGACGATATATTTTAGCCCTCTTAACTTGTGAGGTTCCCTCATGAGTGACAAGCAAGTGAGTCCAAATTTCATGTGCAGATTTACAATGTATTACTCTAGAAATATCATCATCATTAAGTGCTTGGAGTAATGCATAGTGAGCCTAGCATTAGCATCAAATTCTTTGGTCTCAATTTCAGACCAAGTGGACTCATCACCGGTGGGTGCACTAAATGGTTTGGTCACCGCCTTTGCAACCCGGCTTCCTAGAGATTGCAAAAATACGGTCATCTTAACTTTTCATATGGGAAAGTTAAGGCCATCAAACTTTTGGGGGGTCTTAATTCCTTCGGCCATTTTTACTAAGTGAGTGAGTATGAAAAATGAATATAATGATTAGCAAATAAAGGATCTCTCTAAGATTGTTAAGCCAAGAGCCTAGAGATCAAAGCTCTGATACCAATTGAAAAACACCTAGAGGGGGGTGAATAGGTGTAAATGCTAATTTAGAAATCTTTTTAAAACAAGTATGAATGAATGATGCAACGATCACTCAAAACAAGACTAAGAGCCGAATACCCGGTGAAGGGCTCTGAACTCCTTCCTCGTGATTCCTTTAGATAAGAGTTAGAGGTGCGTATTGCAATCTTGTTGTATGAGTAATGATCGACAAGGTAGCAATGAATGAATAAGAAGCAATAATGAAGTGCACACAAGATATATTACAAGCTACAAAAGAAAGGCAATATCACAAGCAAGAATAGAAGAGCAATAAAGAGCAACAAGAAAAACAATCGCAAACACAAGTATTTGTTTCGAGGTTCGAGCCACCGCTCTACTCCCCGCCTTCACCGCCGTGAAGGGTTTCCACTATCCACCGAGGAACTTTACAAGGTCTATCGAAGACCGGAGTACCGAACTCCACCAATACAATCCTCTACCGAAGAGGGATCTCAACAAGAACAAGAAGAAGGAACAAGTAGCCACTTGATCACCAAAAGGATCACAAACTTCTTACAAACTTCTCTTTACAACTTCCTTATAGAATGAGGAGGGAATTTTTGGCTCTAGAAGTGTAGTGAGAAAAACAAACTCAGTTGTAAATGAAAATTGCTTGTAAACACAACTGAAAAATAATAGCCAAGAAAACACAAGAGAATTGAGAGCTTTGAAACTTTTTCTTTCTTTTGAAAACTTGAAAACTAGGTATATTTCTTGGTGTCTTTGTAAGAGACCAATCCTCTCTATTTATAGGGAGAGGAGGGCATCAAAACACATTTAGATTAAGTTTATTTGATCAGAAATTAATCCCCAAAATATCAGATTTTTCTGCCAACCAAAAAGGGACCAAAATCAGAAATCACTAAAAAGGAAAGAGCCGTTAGGGCTGCAGGCTGGCTTTCGGTCGACCGGCAGCCCATTTGGCATATAGCCATTGGGGTTGGTCGACCGGCCGCAAAGGGCAAACACAGTTTTGAACTGTCGGTCAACCGGCCTGGTCGACCGACAAAAAACAGAGAGCAAGCTGTTTTAGGTCGGTCGACCGGTCGGTCGACCGACAGACGTGCACAAACGTGCACCTCCAGGACACAGGACGCGGTCGACCGGCCTAGCCTGGAACAGATTCGGTCAACCGGCTCGGTCGACCGCCAGGCCTGAAACAGAAACAGATATGGGATTTTCTGGACTTGGGAAAATTTTCAAAATAATTTTGTAGGGAAATATGGCTAAGTATCATGCTGAAGAGATAGATATACATGATATAAACATGATATAAAATTTGTAAAAATTTGGATCATGTATAAAAATCAAAGCATGAACTTAAATCAAAAGCCAAAAATAAAAACTGTATTTTTGAATGTGTGTGTGTTCTTGAGCCATAATTACCACAACCTCAAATTTTAACAAACTAAGTCTTACATAGGTTCTAGGTGACTACAAAGTCTTCAAGTGGGCTCCTTCATATGTGATCTTGAAAATCTTGTATCTTGAACCCGAAATGAACCGACTTGAGTCAAAACAACCTTCCTTTAGGGAAGAACACTCCATGAATCATTAGAACCCTGAAACACACTTAAACAATAAATATGATTAGTACAAATAACTATATATGTTTTGTAATCATTAAAACACAATAAAACAGGTGATTGTAACCTTGGGCCAACAGTATTATGAGATATTTATATGATCGTTTTGCCATGGATCTAGATTCGTGAACTCGGAGTCAGCCCTAGTCTGAATCGGGAGCCCGATCCTAGAGTATAGCTCGATTTGGTCTTTCTGATATTCTGATTTGACCGACTTTAATTTTAAATATCATTTTTAAATATTTTAGATTTTTTATGATTTTCTGAAATTTTCCTGAATTAAATTGAAAATCTTCAAAACCGGGTCGACCAATACCGCCGCTCGATTCTCGGATTTTTAATTTACAAACAGAGTTGAAATTCTAAAAATGGCTTTCTTGTAACTTCTTAAAATCACATTTTCTATCTAAATACTTTTTCTGAGAATTTTCTAAATTTATCAAAATTCCTCTGGATTTGGTGTCGGCCAGTATCACTGATTGATTCTAAGAATTTTAGTTTACAATTGGAATCAAATTTTTAGATTCTGATTTCATATTACTTTTTAGAATTATATTTTCTCCTTTTAGACATTTTCTGATATTTTTCAGATTTTATCAAAATCCGGCCGACCCGGTGTAGACCGGTGTCAACGGTTGACTTCAAGATTTTTATTATGAAAATGAGAATGAATTTCTGAAAACCGATTTCATCAAAAATCTTTAAATAATATTTATTATTTTTGAGAATTTTTGGAAAGCTTTCCAAGCTACTTTATTTTTTGGACTTTTTCGGAGTTTTCGGTGTTTTCCCATATACCAAAATTTTATCCAGATATTTTACTTTTCTCCTTTTTCATTTTTTCTATTTTTCTTTCTCCTCGCTAAACGTGAGTTCCACCAAACCTGGATTCAACATTTAATGCAGAGATCCTTTCCATACTGCATTCAATGTTATGTCCTTCAAGTCATTATGACTTTTATCTTTTCTGTTAAACGCAATCTCGCGTTTTCCCTCCTGGACCGGCTTTTATCTCTGCGTCTGGCTCTCTTTGGCCTAGACGCAAGTTTGGGTGAATGGAGACGCAAGTCTTATTAAATCTTGGCATTCCAATGACAATATTGTAAATATCTCCAAACTTCCCTTTATATAAACCCCACTTTCTTTCTCTCTCTTTCATTATTCTTTCTTTCTTTCTTCATCTCCAGTAGCCAATGAAAATGGCAGCCCATAAAAACAGCCCCGTGCCCTCCTTTGGCCGGCTATTCTCCACCATTCCACCCTCCAACTCCACCACCATCTCCACCAACTCCTCCACCGTTCTCTCATCCATTTCCTCCTCCATTCCAACAACAACAACAACTTCACCATCTTCTTCTTCCTCTTTTCTCCACCATGAACCCATTAACCTCCAAAGCTTCACCACCATTTCCACCATCACCTACACCACCTTGGCCACCACGAACCACGCCATCTTCCTCTCCTCGTCATACTCTTTCCAACGAGCTATTGCTTCGCTCTCTGAAACTCCTTTTGCAAAACTTCATTTTTCCCATTTTAACTACACTTGCACCCCACTAATGGTTTAGATTTGAGCTTTGGCCACCTTCTCTGGCCAATTCCGGTCGCCGCAGGCGACCACCGGCCATGGCCTGCTACCATCCCCCTTCCCTTCTCCTTTCTTTTCTTTCCTTTCCTTCTTTCTTTTCTTCCCTTCATTCTTTCTTTCTTTCTTTCTTTCTTTTCTTTTATTTTCATTTCCTGCGTCTCCTCTCCCTCATTCCCTGCGTCCCTCTCTCTCCCTATCCATGCGTCTCTCATCTCTCTGTCACTCTCTTTCTCATGTTAATTGCTAGACGCGGATCTCACCCCCGCGTCTAGGCAATTCCCAACCGCCTTCGCGTTCTTGTATCGACACGACGCGGAGCCCATGCCCGCGTCTGTGTCCTTCTTGTGTCAACGCGACACGGAGCTCATGCCCTCGTCTGTGTTCTTCTTGTGTTAACGCGACGCGGAGCTCACGTCCGCGTCCGCGTTCTTCTCGTGTCTTGACTTAAACGCGGGTCTTGAACCCCGCGTTTGTGGGAATTTATGCAACGCAAACCCCGCGTTTGTGGCATCTACGCGATGCGACTCCCGCGTCTGCGACCCTCACATCTCACTCTCAAACCCGCGTCCCCTGTACACACTCTCTCTCTCCATGGACTTCTCTCTAGCTCTCACTTTCTCTCCCCTCTATCTCTCTCATTCTCTTTCTCTCTCTTAATTTTCTCTTCTCTATCACTTTTCCTTTAATGTGTTTACGTGTTGGTTACCTGAATTCTGGAGATCGAGGATTTCACTATGTTTTCTGAAGACTTATGCGAGTGTTCTCGCTTTCCTCTTGGCTTTCCCGTTTCGTCAGATCGACTTGGTTGTCTTATATATTTATATCTGAAACTAACACCTTCTCTGCAGGTACCCTAACCTCCGGGTACAACCTTTGAGGTTTAAAATCCTCTGGACTTTCTCTATGCTACGCCTGGTAGGTGGACCTAGCGTCAACACTTTACCGCTTGCTCCATTCTAGCATAGTTACCTCGTGAGCATGGCTTCCCCGTGAGCGGTAGTATGGCGTTCCTACGCTTGCTGTGACACGTGTGTCTAGCTACGCTACGAGCGGTCTCCATGCCGAGCGTGATAGCATTTAGTGTTGTACATTAGCTTCGCTCCAGCTTGCTCAGCTCTGCTTGATTGTGCTCAGCTATTACTCTATCACTTGCCAAGTACACGCTTGATATGTTAACACTTGTCATGCTTTTACTTGATACCTATCATCTACCTGCTAATACTGGACACCTGTCTGTATCACTTGACAACTGATGTGTCATCACCTGACACTCGACTTACTACTACTTGACACTTGCTTCTTTCTATGACATGACTTATCACTTGCCTCTTGACATACTAATACTTGATCTGTGACTATCACATTTACGGAAATACTATACTTGTTATCCAGTATTATATACATACAGTGACCTGAATTTATAGTACTTATGTACTCCTGAATTCCTGATCATGTCTTGCACCTGCTATTCCCGTAAAATTGATAACTACACAATAAATCATAAAAAGGAACAACTTGCATCGGGTCGGGGGAAACTTGCGGCTATCAATATATGTTCGTGTTTATAGTGGTACTAGGATTTCTGGTCTGACCTGTGGGCCTCCAGGCGACCGAGGGGAGCGCTGGCTTCCTCCTTCCTGGTACTATCTTGATAAAGGGCATCCTATAAGACCCTCCTGATCGCCTTGCGGCAGGTTCCGTCCACCAGCAACGGATCAATCCTGGGCCGTGGTCCCGGGTATGTACGGGATCCACTGTAAACATTGTTCGTTGATACCCCCGTTGGTTTCCAATAACAATCTTGCTTTACTCAGATGTGGATATATGTGCGCTAGGACGCTAGTTCACATATCTAGACATCGGGGTAAGACGAGTAATAATAATAATAAAAGATGCCAGTTATGAATCCGTAGTATGCTTTGCCATGATTGCTCATATCAGATTTTACTTCGGATTTCTGGTTTTATGATTATTATACTATACATGTTCATATCCTGCCTCCTACTTGTATTCTATCCCGCCTGTCTCCTGCTCTTATCTGATCATACTATGAGTCTTCCCTGCTTGATATCATATACTGTATATCTACTTGCTCCTGCATGCTTGTGCCCATGACACAATTTTCAATGCATGTTCATGATTCAGATTTATTGATACACGTATGCTTACCTATGCTCGCCACCTGGCTTTCGCATCACCACTCGCCGGGGAGTTCTGACTCCTCTGGATCCTCATGTCCACTTCTGGAGCTTGGAGCATGTGGATTCTCCCAGTTACTGATCAGAGTGGCGCAGTGGTAGCGTGGATCTCCAGCAGACCGTCCAGAGCCCCATCCTTCCAGGCCCTCTGCTCGGTTCTAGAGTTTTCCTATTATGACTCAGAGCCTCCATTTGTATTGTTCATACTTGTACCATCCTTTGTATTCTTGCAATTGCGCCTTATTGGTGATATAATATTCTTATAATATTTGTCACATCTGGTGATAACTCTGTAATTGTACTCTTATGTTAGAATGTATAATGCACCACGTGCTTCCGTACTCTGATTCTTGCCTGTACTGATGCTTAGCGTCTATACGTGAGGGTATTTCTGACCTATGTTTATACATCACAGTAACGTCTCCGTATTCACAGGATCGGGGCGTTACAGGGTGATATCAGAGCCTAAGCTCTCACATCCTCAGTACAACTAGCCGGCAAATTAATGATAAAAAAATTTGCAACTGGAATGCATGAGTCATGGTTATACAATCCAACTGCAAGTACAAAGTTATCCATTCTCTCTTGATAATCTTGCCCTTGAATTCTGAAGTTCCCCCATCCTTTCATATTTCAATTTCTCGTTATTCTTAGAGCAGCTCAGACATGAAAAGAAGGGGAAATCATAATGGTTCTGATTCTTCTTGGGGTAGCCCTAATGGAGGAAGCTTTAATTTGAGACAATTTCTGCAAAATATGATGAAAAACTAACAAGAACAGATGAAGGTCCCGCACTAAAGGCTATTGGTTGCACTCCGGGAACAGAAGCCAGACAACATGTCAGATTTCAGGAAATTTCAGCCGGCAATCTTTTCGGGCATGGAGAAGCCCTGGATGCATAGTAGTGGCCGATAAACATAACGGATCTTCTGAAGTCAACTCGGGTCCCTGACGAGAACCAAGTGGAAATGGCAAAGATTTAGTTGAAAGATGTGCCAGGACGTGGTGGTTGGCGAAAGTAGCGAGACTGGAAAAGCCCATCACTTGGGACTAGTTCTCGAAGGATTTTTATGAGAAGATTCTTCTCTGTAATAGCTCAGAAAGAAATGAAAGAACGATTTATCAAATTACAGTAAGGAGATTAAATTGTAAATAAGTACACTGTAAAATTCCTAAGGCATAGTCGGTCGGTGTCTTACATGGTGGCCGACAAGGAGAACCGAGCAAGCATTGTTTTAGTGAGACCTGAAGATGAGGATCAAAATGTTTTTATTTCCAAGCAACCCAAAAACTATTCTCAAGTTTCTTGCCATCGCTCGGGGAGTAGAACAGACCTGGAAAAGAAAGATCAGGATGGGATGCAGATGAAGTTGACAAAGAGACCCTCTCAGTTGATGGAAAGTTGAAGACTTAGACAGGCCCCTGGATGCCCCACTAGCTAAGCCATCCCTCCAAACTTGCCCTCAATATATGACATGTGGGTATTGTCTGAAGCCGGGCACCTACAACGCAACCACCAGGAAGGTTATGAATTATATCGTATACGGGCCCGGAGATCAATTGAAAAGTAACTGTTCGTTCAAGGAGACAGAGAGCATTGCACCGATCAGATCAACTCATCCAGTACCACCATTGGGAGGGAATCCAGGACCTACTGGCAGAATAACCTCGCTTCATCCCCAGCATCCAGCATGGAGTCATACACAAAAGAGACCAAGAGCTAGGGCACATGGTAGAAGGAGACAAACATATAATCTGACTGAAGAGGAAGGCAGGATACGGATGGAGTGAGAACAGGAAATGATGCTCAATATCTGAAAAAGGAACCCGGAAGGTACTGACCGTAACCATTGTCCCCATTTTTAGCATGTCCGGGAGTTGGTAAATTCTCTATATCATATCCATCTCATTGCACTATCATCACCAATCTTAGTCCGTCCGTGTCTACCTCCCTATTTCATGGGTCCTATCTCTTCTATTTTTACTATTCTAATTTTCATAATCCTTTTGTCAACTTAAGATATGCGTAGACTAGTGAGGTAACAACAGGGCAGATGTGGTTCGCTCTCATTGTTTTCTAGCATTCCTCGACTCTAGTATATCACATTGTCTTATATTGGACAGATCTTCGGCCTTACATTATATTCTTGTATTTATGGATACATCATGGGAGACCAGTACATCAAGTGGAGTGGTCATCGCTTAGATAGGATTTAGATCAGGTAGTTAAGATATAGAATTTGAATTTGAATTAAGATAGGATTATGGGGACTTGGGTTTTGAGTTATAGGTTATTGGGTTTAGATAAATCGGTATAGGGAAAATAATTAAGAAGAGCAAAAATAATAATTCAAGTAATAATATTAATAATAACAATGTTGATAAATAATAATAATAATTAATCATGTAATACTAGAAATAAATAATAATAATACTCTAGTAATAATAATTAACAACAATAATACCAATACATAATAATAATAATAATATTAATAACAATAATAGTTAACAATACTACTAATAATAATTAAAATAACTATAATAATAGCAATAATAATTATAATCATAATGAAACACTCATTACTAAGAATAACAAACAATAATAATATTACTAGTAGCTAAAAATATTAATAAGTGATAATGGCAATAATAAATAAATAAATAAAGCCAATGTTAATATCTTAGAAATAATTTGTATATCTAATAATAATAACTATAAATCAACTTAATTAACAAAATGACAGGTAAAGCCAAATAAGTTATTAAAAAATAATAATATAGTATTATTGATTAGGAGATTTACAGATTACCCACTGCAGTATGTGTGCGTGTGTGTGTGTGTGTGTGTGTGTGTGTGGAAGGAAAGGACCGGGTCGGAGTCGGTGGTGGGGAAAGATGGGGTATATATTTTTGCTTATTGAGAATAACTGTGGATCATTGTTATGATATATAATTCATGAAAAATTTGAAACTATCAGTTATTGGATAGTGTGATAATTGAATCACTAGTTATGTGAATAGAACACGATTGTGACATATCACTTGAACTTGAATACACATAATGGAGATAACCAAGTGATGTCTTAACATAGTTAAGACAAATATGTGCAATTTTAAAAGAATTTACATAAAGAAGTGAAACAACCGATGCCATGTCTAATCAACTCCGTTCGACATATCGACACTTAAAATTAGAAGCTAGATGTAATAACTCCTAAATTTGCACATCACATTTATCTTAATGTTTATTGTTTGAGTTGTCGAGCTCACCCCCTTTACTAATTCTCCTTTTAGATCATAACAAAAGTAAAGGTCTTGCGTGAAGCCATGTAATGCCTTGATGGAAGGACGAAAGACTCGTTGAAAATTTGATAGTCTTACTGAAATATTTTTCTTTTGTATGTTTTTATATGACTTTTGAAACTCTATATGTATATAGGTGTGTAACTAGTACATGTTAAGACTCCGAATGTGGAGTTGGTATGTATATATATGTTGATTAGAAATTTGATTTTGACCTCAGTTCTTTGAGGTATGTAAGTATTATTGTTGACTCTGTCGAGAGATGTATTCTCGAAGAACAATATTTAGTATATGAGTTAAATTATTGTAATCAAAGTTTTAAATTTGGTAAGTAGGTGATATTGATCAAAATTGTTAAGTATATCTTAGGATAGATTCCTGACTATAAAGGAGATGCTGTCAAAATTTTCAATGATTATAGAGATAATTAAGAAGATTATAGAATTTTTGATGTAATTCAGTGATTAAAACTTGGGGTCATTACACACGCTATTGGACTTATTTGTCAATACTAGGGATATATTGGACACTATTAGACTTGATCTATTTTCTTTCTTTACCTATGTGTTATCATACATGCAAGTCCTTTTCATGTCAACATTTTGTTACTATTTATTCCTCATTCTTATTATTTTAAGGGTTTTTAGCACACATATCCTTTAGTTTTTATAATATTTTATATTTCTCCTTATCCTTAATTTTCTTTGTGTCCTTGTAATTTGAGTGAATCGAGATGGGCGATCGAGATGGGTTTATGGATTGAGATGGGTTTGGGGATCGAGATGAGAGAGAGAGAGAGAGAGAGTGATGAAGAGGAAGGAGAATGATTAGAGAGGAGGTAGTAGTGGTTGTAGCATTGGAGAAGGAGGAGGAAGTGTCAGATGTGAAGAGGGAGGATGAGATGAGGAGGCATCCGCCGCCAATAGGGGCAGAGAGAGATGGCCAAAATTTTCAACTGAGTTAAATTAAAGCATCCCTACCATCAGATTTTTTTTTCTCTCATCCGATGGCCCATGATCTAATTCGCAAAGCCAAAAATTTCCTCTTGTGTGTGTGTGTCATTTTATTATTAACATGTAGGGCATGTTTGTTTCCCAGAAGAGAAAAGTAGAGGGAAGAGAGGAAGGGAAGAGCGGTTGAAGAGGGGAAGAGGTTCTTCCCCTCTTCTGCTCTTGATGTTTGATTGGGAAGAAAGGAAGAGGGAAGCGAGGGCAAAAAAAAAAAAAAAAGAGGTTCTTCCCCTTTTCTGCTCTTGATGTTTGATTGGGAAGAAAGGAAGAGGGAAGAGAGGGCAAAAAATAAAAAGAAAGAAAAGAAAAGAAAAAACTCCACTGCGGGTTCTCTCTCTCCTCTCCCTTATCTCTATATCACACATTAATCCTTGAGATCCGCTGCTTCTTCTGACGATTTTTGAAGGGAAGAGATTCTTCCCCTTTTCCGTCAGATCGGACGCCAGCTGGAGGAAGAGAGCTCTCTTCCTCCAGCAAACAAACAAGGGGAAGAGAGGAAGAACCCTCTCCTTCCTCCCTCTTCCTCTAAAATGTTGCAAAACAAATATGCCCGTAATAGACGTGGTAGAAATAACATAAATACAAAAAGTGCTTTTTTGCTATTAGTAAATGTTTATCAAATAGTTTTTCGTTATAAACACCATGAGACCTCTTTTTTTATCCACTCACTTCCTCTCTCTATAAAAGATATCTCAGTTAGAGTCTGCAAGCAGGCTTTTAAAATTGAAAACAAGTTATTTCTACAATAACTGACCGAGTTAGATATTCTCAAGCTCAATCGATATTCTCAAGCTTATGAATACTTTGAAATAGCTTCGTCAGTAAACAAATTCAATGTTTTTCTTGAGCTCTTGATTGTTATTTGTTGAATTTGTCTAATAGGATCACATGGGTGCAGAGCCATCTTCATGCAGGGCCTTTCACATCAATGAATATTCTACTGATACCCAAAGCTTGTATGACCAATAGAGATTAGCTAGTAGAGATCAAAATAATTTTGGTGATGGATCTATACTTAAACCTAAACTAAAGGAGAAAAATATATGGGAGGGAAAACAAAGAAACAAGAACAACATCTAAGAGAGCTAGTTATTTCCTTTCAGTTTGCTTACTTTTAAAATGAATTGTTTAACCCTTGTGTTTCTGGTCTCCTCATGGTAAACTGATTTCTCTACCCTTTTCTTTTTCATTAAAATTCTTACTATTTTATGTGGATATTAATTACTTTTTACATTTACAGAGAAATAATAAGTTTTGAGTACTGAAAAAATAGTATGAGAGAACTAATATAGAAAAACCAGAAGAAATTCCTGAAAGAACAAAGGATTTAGCAAGAGAATATAACAAATTTAAAGAAAAACCATTTGAAATCGATGGGGCTAATGACATTTATACATATATGTTCTCTCAAAAGGAACATTATAAATGTCAAAAATTAAGTGCAGTCTAACATTAATTTGTAAGGAGTTAGTGAAGATTTGACCATATGGCAGCAGGCATGCTAGGGTGGTACTGGTCCATATCTCCATGATAAAGAATCTTTTGACTTTTACTGAATCAACTACAATATTTTCTTCATTGATCTCTTTTTGGTCCAATCCAACATTTGAACAGGCCTTTCTTTCATCTCTTGTTCCCCAATGCTTTTCAATTCGAAGTTCAGACACAATTTGTGGAGAAGAACACAAATATGGCGAATGGTTAGACATTAATTCTGACTTGTATTTCTGCATGTTGGCATTTCTGAGTCAAATTCAACCCGATCCATTCACATGGATGCAGAGCCATCTTCATGCGGGGCCTTTTACGTCAATGAATTCTCTACCGATGCCCAAAGCTTGTAGGGCCAATAGAGATCAGCCAGTAGAGATCAAAATAATTCTGGTGATGGGTCTTAGACTTGACAGCCGGACCTAAACTAAAGGGAGAAAAATATATGAGAGGGAAAACAAGTTTGTTAGGATGTATTTGATTTAATTCATTTTGAATGTTTATTAATTGGGTCCATTAACTTTGAGCTAACCTAAAGGCATACATGCAAATTAAATCAAAAACATTAAAGAGATATAGGAAAATACAAATAAAATAAGGATAAAAATGTAGTATTTAAAAAAACGAACGGAAGAACATGTATGTTAAAATTCCTATTCATTTTTGCGATCTACTATGTTAAAGTGGATCTACTACGTTATTTTGAGCATCTAAAAAACTTAGATGATTTTGAGTTCCCCCTTGTTTATCTAGTAGCCGCAAACAAACTACGAAGCTAATGAGTCAACATAACGGTGTCACTAAGACATGACTTACTGGTAAACATATTTGGTTGGGTTATGAGAGATTCTAATTCAAGTGGTAAAAATATGTGGTTATGTTATGAGTTCCTAAGTTCAAGACTTTGGGCTACGACCTTTTTAAAAAAAAAAATTGTGGCTTTTAGAATATATATCAATATGTTTTTTGAGAAATTAACATATTTGACCTCGCCTTATGTATATATATTTTCATAGATGACTTTTACAAACATGCCCTTTTATCAATTAAAAGTCAATGATAATTAAGTAAATAAATTTTAAGAACTCAAAGTATGATTTACTTAATTTTTGCAACATAAGAAATTAACTAATTAGTTATCAAGCTCAATGCCATTTAACAAGAAATAATTGTACAAGTTAATTAAACAAAAAAATATATGCATTATAATATTAAAAACGATATGATCAATAAAATGACACTAATATGTTGATGAAATAGAGCTAAGATTTCATGTTGTAAACCTTATAAATTAGTTCGAATATGATTTATTTTTTTTTAAATTAAGCATAAATTCATTTTTCACCAACGGTTGGCAAAAGAGTATATTTGCAAAATAATGCAAAAACATAAGGCCAAATACAGAAATATGTAATTCTCAAAAACTAAAAGAGTATATGTGCTAAAACCTCGAAATTGAAATTCAAAAATAGCCGTTGGGCTCAACACCGCCTCTGTTTTGAAATCCGTCCGAGTCTGTTTAGCTTAATCCTCAAGCTATTAAGCTAACCGTTAGATTATTGCCTCGCTCAGCCTCATTAATAAATACCCCCTTTTAAACCTCTCAGTCTCTCTCAGAAACCCCAAACTCCAAATCCAAAACCCTAAACCCTAACCCAAAATCAAGAAGAAATTGATTCCTTTCTCGCGATTTGGATGCAAACAAATCAGGGCGCCGGTGATCGCCGACGATCTGGAGATGGAAGAAATCCCTATGTCCATCGAAATCAGGAGGTCATTTTTCTGTTCCCTTCTCTTCTTTCTTCTTCATTTCGTCTTCTTCTTGTGATTTCGTTCTGATTTCTCCCTTGTTTGCGATGGCTGGAGATATTTGTAGATGTTGATTGTTCCTTTTTGGGGGGTCGATGTTAACAGATGAATGTGCTGCTCATGGCCATCTGATCGGATCTTTATTCAAGTGCTTGATGATTCCACCGACCCAATTGTTAATTAAGGTAATAATCACAGTTTAGATAAGCAAAGATTGACAATTTCATTTCTTTTTCTGTTTAGAGTTCTGTTCTGTTGTGTTTTTGTTTTTTTAATTCTGTTCTTTCCATATTGGGCTTGTCTTCTTCGTCTTCCCCGCGCAATGTTGCGTTCTTGATCCTGTGGGAGAGAAAAAAAGTTAACCTTTTTATTTTCACGCAAATGCTTTGGGTTCCTGAATCTGATCTGGGTATCATATTTTCCGTTCCAAACCCAGCAGATGAGGTGTTTTTGGAAGCAATGTCCGCAAAAGGACATAATTCATGGGGGAATCAATTGCAATTTAGTGACAAGGTTAGTTTCTGATTAAGAATAGTCAATTCTATTTCCCCAATTTTAGCGAGTAGCAATGGATGATTAACAAAGTCTATTTCTGAACATATTTTCTTTATTTTCAGTTCAAGCATAATTTCTCTTCCTTCTTCTTTGGATATGTCTATGCATGTCTTGACTCATGAAAGTTGCATTTCAATTTTTTGATTATTCTTTTTGGAACTGAAAACTTCTCGTTGCATTTTATTGTTGTTACAAGTGGTTCTTCCTGCCCAATGGACTCCACATATTTGGGATACAATTCTCATTGCATGAATATTATAAATAAGTCCATAGGAAGTCATTATAAGTGAGAAGTCGTTATCTTGATTGATCAAATTGCTTCTTCCTTGTATCTCATGTGAACCTGACACATTGCTAATCCCCACCTGAATTTCACACTCAGATGTCAGAAAATAATTAGAGAAAAAAGATTCAATTCACTCATCGTCTAAAATAATTATGCTTTTATGTTCTTGACTACTGTGACTATTTACATGATTCGGATGTATACTAAGCGATTTTTAGGACAGGCTGGTTTGTTCACCTCTTATTTTTTATGTTCCAATTTCTTCGCACAGTTTTGTTGCTGTATCTTTTGCTATGATACTCTGGACATATTTTTTTTATTTTCTGTTTAAGCATAATCTCTCTTTCTTCTTCCTTGAAAATGTCTATGCCTGTCTTGACTCATGAAAGTTGCATTTGTTTTTTGATTATTCTTTTTGGAACCGAAAACTTCTGTTGTGCATTTTATTGTTGTTCAACTGTTCTTCCTGCTCAATGGAAACTGTTCTTCCTGCTCAATGGACTATATATATTTGGGATACAATTTTCATTGCAGGAATATTATAAATAAGTCCATAGGAAGTCATTATACTGATTGATCAGTTGCTTCTTCCCTGTATCTCATGTGAACCTCGCCCATTGTAGACTCGTACCTGAATTTCTCTCTTAGATTTTTAGAAAACAATTAGAGAAAAAAAATTCAATTCGCTCATCGTCTGTCTACCTTAAATTTCTCTCGTGTAAACTCGGCTCATTGCAGATCCTTGCCCTTCTCTTCTCAGCTACATTTCAGAAAATTATCAGATTAGAAAAAAGAATCGATTTACTTATCATGTGTCATGTGTCTCCTTATATTTCCCTGGACATACACATAGTTCATTGCAAATCCTAGAACCTACATTTTCTCACTTCAGCTTCAGAAAATAATCAGAGAGAAAAGATCCCAATTCAATTATTACTTATTATCTGTTTAGTGGGTTATCTCTATGTCAAATTTTAATGAGAGAGATTTCCAAACTGTCCACTACGTTTGGTGGTGGTGGTGGTGTTGTATTTCCAAACTGTCCACCAGGTTTGGTGCAAATTTGACCTACCTAAACATTTCTCCAAGTAAATGAACAAATACCCCTTTAGAAACAACATAGTGGTTTTTATTGCCAACCACAAAGCAAAAGTTTCATCGTGCTTGAAGATGATTCTATTATAGCCCTCTTTGGCCTAGACCACTTGCTCATGGACCACGAGGACAAAAACTGATAGTATTGTGAAAGTTGCATTGGCTCTGTTGATATTGGAGCATTTTGCAGTGAATGTTGCACTAATTACACAAGTTTTGTACCAAGTGGAGTGGATTAATTTTCATGCAAATGCTTTAGGTTCATGAATTTGATCCGGGTGTCGTCTTTTTCCATTCCAAACCCAGCAACCGATGTGTCTTTGGTAGAAGTATTCGCAAAAGAATAGAATTCATGGGGAACTTAGGTGCAATTCACTGATAATGATTGTTTCAGATTATGACCTGTGTTAATAATAGTCAAATCTATTTTCTCTATTTTAGCAAGTAGCAATGGATTATGAAGAAATTCTCTGCATCACTTTTATTGTATGTTAATTTTTATCCTTCCTAATTCAAATTCTGTCTATAATTAATAATAACCATGACACTATTTTATCACTTTAACATCAATAAAGATAATACGAGGGATTTTGAATTTCTATTTTATTAGAGGAAAGAAATCATCAACTGTAGTTTATTGCATGTTAATGATTTTCCCTTAGTTTTTTTGCATGTTAATGATTTTTTTCCTTATGGCGTCGGCTAGTAATGAATTTTGTGTTTGTTATCTCATATTATCAGAGTCTTAGGTGGTACAATTGTCGTGAAGCTATGTGAGGCAAGCAGTTTTAGGTTGATACCGTGAATATTTATTTATTTTTTAAAATTCTTTTGCCGAACTACATAAGACTTTCAACATTTTAGCAAACTGATATTGTTGTGATAATGTTGGTATACATTGTGACATGTTGATCGTCATGCTTGTGTATGTGTGTTCATATCTAATTTCTTACTTTTGCTTTTATATAATTATATGTGAATTTATTACTTCATAATTATTCTCCATCGGTAGGCGTTGGCATGACCTTTTCTTTGGTTTTGGTTTTGGTTTTTTTTTTTTTTTTAACCTATCTTATTATCGTCGTCATTATCTTCTGGGTATTCTATCAAGTTGGCATCCTTGGAGTATATATTTGGAAAGCTTCGTGTGAAATTTGGTCATCCTGCATTGAGACTTTAAGTTGGTGCCAAATCCATGCTACAGGAAGCATGGACAGGATAAATTGGTCATTAAATCCTGAATGAAAGATGTTGGTTAGCAAAGCTACATGAGCACTCATGCAACATAAGCCCTCACAACAAGTTGCAACATTCCAACTTCTAGATTAAAGAGTCTAGAAGCAAGTTAAGATTGTTAGAACTTTCTCTTTTAGGAACTTAACAGGAATATATTTTTAATATGGTGATATGGCAATATATATGTTTCTATATGTATTGTTCCAAAAACTAAATGGTCAACACTGCATAAGGTAGGGCATACTTTATCAAAAGCAAAAAAGAAAAATGAAAAATGAAAAAAGCCTATGGCTAACATTCCAATCTTTAACCAAAGAAATTTTTCGAACATCCAATCTAATCTGACCTAGTAAAAGCACATGATACCTCTCATATCGTGTCAAGGTTGTGTAAAAATGCATCATGACCTATGTCAAAGGATCCTATTTGTTTCCATTTAAGCTGAGCATAGCTAAATGCAAACATTGTTTCTGCTAATGTTTTAATAAGCACTACTTGTTGCGCCTACGACAACAACCTGATGAGGATCCCCTGAATTTTCCAAGCACCAAGAACAATCCCAGACAGCACAAAACAATCACCAGAAGAAAGCACACGCAAACAAAACAATCTAACGAGGTTCGGCCTCAATGCCTACGTCCTCGGGGCAATCTGAAGAGAGATTAAATTTCTTGGAAGATGATTACAATTGTTAGCAGCCTTTTTGATTGCAAGAGAGCTCCAGCAAATCCCAGCAATCAGATTCAAACCCTAGAAACTAGCCATAGCCTTTAAATACAAACCGGTTTCCAAACCTGTAATCGCAGCCTGCCCCGCTTGTCGGTCGACCGGGCGGTCGACCGACCTCTTCCACCGGTCGACCGGATGGTCGACTGGGTGCCCAACAGAGAGTTGGGTACTTTCAGTCGGTCGACCGAGCTCCAACTTGTGCACGTTGTGCACGTCGGTCAACCGGACCGGTCGACCGACCTTCTGATACCTACGGGCGGTCGACCGGGCCGGTCGACTGGCCAATCTGTTTTCTGCTGCTGCTGCTGTTTCCTTCGCCTTTCGTCGTCGACTTCCTTGGTGATCACCTCGACGACCCCTCGGCAATCCATGTCAACTTCCTCAACAATATTCTCTCTTTCCAATAATTCTTCACCTCGGTGAAGATTCCTAAATCTGAGCCGAACTGTCCATCGACTCGAGAGCGGTTGCACCAATGTGGTTGCCTACGTACCCTGCCCAAGGGATCAAGCCGTCGTAGTTCATCCAAATGAGTTTCAGCAAGCTCAAGCTATCTGAAGGATATGAAGTAAAGCTTTGCAATGTGCAAACTTAACTCCCGACTCCACCTTCGTAAGCATGTCGGCTGGATTCTCCGAAGTATGAATCTTCAACAGTTCGATGTCACCTTCCTCCAGAATCTCTCGAACAAAGTGGTACCTGACATCAATATGCTTCGTCCTTGCATGATAGACCTGGTTCCTGGCCAAGTAGATGGCGCTCATGCTGTCACAGTTTATCTTCAGCAGATCCTGTTCCACGCCCAAGTCATCAAGCAACCCCTGAAGCCAGATCGCCTCCTTCAGGGCCTCTGTCATAGCCATATACTCAGCCTCTGTGGTCGACAAAGTGACGGTAGACTGCAGTGTGGAGCGCCAACTCACCGGTGCCTGTGAGAATGTGAAGACATATCCCGTTGTCGACCGGCGCTTGTCAAGGTCACCTACATAGTCTGAATCAACATACCCTATGCACTCTTACTTTTCAGTGTTGTCCTTCTCAAACACTAGGTCTACATCAATTGTTCCTTTGATGTACCTCAAGATACATTTCACAGCTTCCCAATGACCCTGTCCCGGATCATGCATGTATCGGCTCACCATGAAGATGGCCTGTGATAGATCTGGTCTCGTACACACCATAGCATACATCAAGCTACCCACCGCACTGGCATATGGAACGTGAGACATATACTCACGCTCTTGAACACTCCTCAGAGACATCTCTGCAGACAATTTGAAGTGAGGAGCCATAGGTGTACTAACAAACTTGGTATCCTTGCTGATGTTGAACCTCTGCAGTACCTTCTCCAAATAGCCCTTCTGAGTCAAACTCATCCTGCCAACTCTCCGGTCTCTAGTGATCTCCATGCCCAATACTTTCCTAGCTTCACCCAGATCCTTCATCTCAAACTCTGACGATAGATTCTTCTTCAGAGTATCAATAGCAGATCTCGACCTCGAATCAATCAACATATCATCTACATATAGAAGTAGATAGATATATTCACCTGATGGTAGCCTGTTGTAGTACACACATGGATCATAGTGGCTACGTGTGTACTTCTTCTTTCTGATGAAGCTATCAAATCGCTTGTACCACTGTCTAGGAGACTGCTTCAATCCGTACAGCGACTTCTTTAGCTTGCATACTAACTCTTTCTTCCCTGCAGTCTTGTAACCTGTAGGCTGTGTCATATAGATCTCCTCCTCTAGATCGCCGTGGAGAAAGGAGGTCTTCACATCAAGTTGGTCAAGTTCCAACTCATTTTGCGCAACCAAGGCTAAAAGAATACGAATTGACGAATGTTTAACCACAGGAGAGAATACCTCGTTGTAGTCAATTCCTTCTCTTTGAGCGTAGCCTTTAGCCACCAACCGAGCCTTGTAGCGCACTGCATCTTCTTGGAGAGATCCTTGCTTCTTAGCAAACACCTACTTGCATCCTATGGCATTCTTCCCCTTGGGCAACTTGGTGAGTTCCCATGTGTCGTTCTTGTAGAGAGATTGCATCTCTTCATTCATGGTCGCTTTCCACATCCTTACTTCTGAACTGATCTCAGCTTCTCTGAAGGTAGATGGAATAGCCTCCTCGACGATTGGAAGTGCATACGCGACGACCATATCAGTGGTGAGCCAACCTGGTCTCCTAGTGTTTCTCCTTGGTCTTTCAACTGTAGTAGGATCTGGAACAGTACCCATGACCTGCTCTTGACCCTGTTCAACATCTTCAGCATCTTCTTCAACTACTCGATCACTGCCCTGTGTCACCTCAGGAATGATCCGAACTGATGCTGATTCCTCTAGAGATGGTGGATCTGCATCAATCTCCACCTGCTGCAATAGCTCCTTGGTCTTACTGGTCTCCACCTGCTGAGAGACCGTAGGCTTCATCAAAGAAGCCTCATCGAACGTGACATCCCTGCTGAGTATGAACTTGTTGTCCGTTTGGTCCCAAATCTTGAACCCCTTGGTTCCTCGCTTGAAACCAACGAACACTCCCTTCTTTGTCCTTGGGTCCAACTTGTCATCTTTGACATGGTAATAGGCTGGACATCCGAAGACCCGTAGCAAATCATAGTCACCAGCAGCTTTTCCTAACCAAGCTTCAAGAGGAGTCTTCCCCCCTATTGCAGACGACGGCAACCTATTCACGAGGTGGCATGCATACGCCAAAGCTTCAGCCCAAAACTTCTTTGACAGTCCTGCATTGGATAACATACACCAGACCTTCTCTAGCAAAGTCCGGTTCATCCTCTCAGCCACCCCATTTTGTTGCGGAGTCTCTCGCACCGTGAAGTGTCTCTCTATGCCTTCATCTAGGCATAGATGTAGGAAAGGATCCGATGTGTACTCTCCTCCATTGTCAGAACGGAGGACCTTGATCTTCCTTCCCGTGCTTCTCTCCAGAATAGCCTTCCACTTCATGAACAGTTCTAGGACTTCTCCTTTGTGTCGCATGGTGTACACCCAACAGCGCCTAGAAAAATCGTCAATGAACGACACAAAATAGTGGTTACCTCCAATCGATGCAGTCTTGGTAGGTCCCCAGACATCCGTGTGAACATAGTCAAGAATACCCTCCGTGCAGTGGGAAGCTGTGCCAAACTTCACATTGGTCTTCTTGTCGATGATGCAATGCTCACAGAAATCCATCTTGCAGGTTTCGGCACCCTTCAGTAACCCTTGCCTCGCAAGAGCTTGCATTGACTTCTCTCCTGCATGTCCCAGCCTCATGTGCCACAGCCGGGTTGAATCTTCCTTTGGACTGGTAGAAGCCGCCACTTGCTCTGTCACCGTACTACCCTTCAAGTAGTATAGGTTATTCCGGCGCTCGGCCTTCAACACCACCATCGAACCTTTTGTCATTCTAAGGACTCCTTCCTTAATCGACACCCCAAGGCCCAATGACTCCAAAGCTCCTACGGAAATCAAGTTCCTCTTCAACTGAGGTACATACCTCACTTCCTTCAGCTCTCTCACCATCCCATCAAACATTCTGATTGGAATAGTGCCAACACCCTCCATGATGCACAGATGATCGTCGCCCATGACGACCGAACACCCCTCCAGGTTCTCAAAACTGGTAAACCAGTCCCGATTAGGGCATACATGATATGTTGCACCTGTGTCAAAGATCCACTCGTTTTCACCCGAGTAGCCTATGATGGGCGTAGTAACTGAAAAGAGAATACTGACGAATCTTAGTCCGATCCATCTGCCTGTGATTTACTGCTTGCAGTGTTAACCACCTTTGCGAGATTTGCCTCGGATTTTGATTCTTTCTTCTTTCCTTTGAACTTCAGACAGTCCACTTTTCAGTGCCCAATATCTCTCTGCAGAAAGCACACTGATTCCTTTTGAGATCCCTGAACCCTGGCCTTGACTTAGATCTTCCTCTAACCTCCTTGCCCTTCCTCGATGAACCTCTGCCTCTTACTTCCAGTGCCTCCGCCGATGAGCTTGACTTAGAAGGATGTCCCTCCTTCTTCCTCGTTTCATAACTTGTCAATGCAGACGACACCTCATTGTAATCCAAGGTCTGCCTTCCATTGATGAAGGTCAGTGTGAATGTCTCATAATCCTCCTCTGGGAGTGAGTTCAGGAAGATGATCGCCTTGTCCTCCTCTTCTACAATGACATCCACTTTCACCAAGTCTGTAAGAAGCTTCGTGTATCGGTTGATGTGCTCATTCACTGTGCTCCCCTTCTTCATTTGAAATCTGTACAGCTTACTCTTAAGCTGCAACCTTAACTCAACACTCTTCGTCAGGTATTTCTTCTCAAGGGTTTCCCACAGATGCTTCGCCGATGTCTCATGTTGCACAAGATATTTTATATCTTGCGTCAAATATGAACGAATCAACCCACATGCCAACATGTTCATCTTTGCCCACTCTTCATCAGTGGTCGTGCTCCTCTTCTTCTCCAATAGGAGAGTGTCCTCGAGGTTCAATGCATTCAGTGCATCCATAACCTCACATCTCCACATCCCGAAGTTATTTGTACCGTTGAACTTGACAACATCAATCCTCGGGTGAGGATTCATGGTCTTAACCAAAGCAATTTCTTCTGCCATTGAGATTATTTAATCCTCTATCTATGCGGAAGAACAACCAACTGGAAATAGATCACTACTCAGATAAAAATTAGATTTTTACCTTTCCCTTGAAACTCTAGATCGAGTTTCTCTCCGGATCTACTCCACCACAGATTCCATGAGCCCTCCTTGTTCCTCCTGAGATCGACACACGATCCCATGAACACGAATACCTCTGATCTGAGATCGACACACGATCTCCACCGAATCAGACCTCGAGCCCTCCGAATCTCCAGAAATCCCAAGCGAAACCTGGAAGCTCTGATACCACTTGTTGCGCCTACGACAACAACCTGATGAGGATCCCTGAATTTTTCAAGCACCAAGAACAATCCCAAACAGCACAAAACAATCACCAGAAGAAAGCACACGCAAACAAAACAATCTAACGAGGTTCGGCCTCAATGCCTACGTCCTCGGGGCAATCTGAAGAGAGATTAAATTTCTTGGAAGATGATTACAATTGCTAGCAGCCTCTTTGATTGCAAGAGAGCTCCAGCAAATCCCAGCAATCAGATTCAAACCCTAAAAACTAGCTACAGCCTTTAAATACAAACCGGTTTCCAAACCTGTAATCGCAGCCTGCCCCGCTTGTCGGTCGACCGGGCGGTCGACCGACCTCTTCCACCGGTCGATCGGACGGTCGACTGGGTGCCCAACAGAGAGTTGGGTCTTTCAGTCGGTCGACCGATCGGTCGACCGAGCTCCAACTTGTGCACGTTGTGCACGTCGGTCGACCGGACCGGTCGACCGACCTTCTGATACCTGCGGGCGGTCGACCGGGGCGGTCGACCGGCGAACCTGTTTTCTACTGCTGCTGCTAATTGCTGCTGCTGTTTCCTTCGCCTTTCGTCGTCAACTTCCTTGGCGATCACCTCGACGACCCCTCGGCAATCCATGTCAACTTCCTCAGCAATATTCTCTCTTTCCAACACTACTCTCAATGTTAGAAAATTAATGCTCCAATTGTGTTCTATTTTGAGCTTATTTGTTTATTGACAACACATTTTTTTGTTTTTTTCCTTCTGTTTGTAATTGCCAAAAGAGTATTTCTTAATGGAAAAAAGAAACATTTGGAGATGCTTGAAATGATTGTTTCTTTGTACATTTTACGGAGGTTTAATTGAATTGTGTTTTATTGTGCAAGGTTTACCATCTGTTGATGACGTAAATATTGCGAAAAGATATTGTTTGTGAAGCGTCAATCTTTCTTTCATCTTTACTATAGTTTTCACTGCTTGTGGATTTTTCTTTTTATGATGTTCCAGGTAATATTCATTTAATTTATGTTGGTTAACCTCCTTAGTAGCATTATTCTTCAAGTATCAAACCTCCACACTAGTAAATTCACATCATTAGCCTCATCTTAAAATCACCTTCAATCTCTTTGAGTCGTCCTGTCAGATCCTTCAAGACCTGCATCCTGACCTCGTCACCGTTCTCTAGCATCGTGTCAATACTAGAAGGTTGACATTGATGCCTTGAGAGGTTTCCCTTTATTTATATTTATTATCATTATAAAATATTATTATTTGTAATTTTCCAATTTTAGAAGGTGGATATTCTGTTAGTTTCTTGTGAATCAGTTCAGAAACATTTACAACTGGTTAGTTACGTGCCATTTGAATCTGAGTGTGAGAGAGGAAACGAAAAGGAAAGAGTGATGCAAACATATTAATTCTGATTACATTAGTGAATTAGTGAACGTGCAAAACTAATTAAGTTGTGCACGTTGAAACTTACATTAATCCTTGTACACTCATACACAAACTGTATACATAATTATAGATATGCACATACATATGGGCATATATATATATATATATATATATATATATATATAATATATATATATATATATATATATATATATATATATATATATACACTTTACATAAACACACACACACACAGAAACACATGAACATGTATGTTTATATGTACATATATTTATACATATGTATACACATACATACACATATCCACAAGTATAAATATATAGATATAGACACATACATACACATATGCGCGCGCGCGCACACATATATCCTCATATATGTGTGCGTGTTTGAATATATTTGCATATAAATAATTGTGTATGTCTATGTATATCTAAATATGTGAATATATGTGTCTGTATCTATATATGTGATTACATATGCGTATGTGTCTATATCTGTGTATATATTCATATATGTGAATATATATGTAAATGTATGTGTATGTATTTATACATGTGGATATATGTGTGTGTGCATGTATACATACATATAGATATATGTATATAAAATATACATGTTTCTTGTTTTTATTTGTGTGTGTTTATGTAAGTTTATATGTATTTATATATGTATGCTCATGTGTATTTACATATATGTAATTATGTATATAGTTTGTGTGTGAATGTATATGGATTAATGTAAGTTTTAATGTGTACAACTTAATTAGTCTTACACATCCACTAATGTACCTCCTCATACTCAGTTTCTTTCTCTCTCCTTTCCTCCCTTGCTAACAATGGGCCGATCTTCTCCTCTCTATATCTCTCTTCGCTCCTCTCTATGTCTCTGTTCTCTCCTCTTTGTGCTCCACTTCGCTCCTATCCTCTCCGCGGTTGGATTTACTAATTTAAGTCAATAAGTGTTTCGCCATCCCATTAAACTCCATCAAATACTTAGAGCTTCATCTCTCCACACCTCACCTCCACACCGCTAGATTCATGTCTCTTTACGTAATGATACTTGCTCTGAAGATTGCCTTCAACCTCTCAGAGCCCTCCTCCCAGATACTTCAAGATCTACACCCTAATCTTATCATTTATAATGTTATATAACCATGGGTCAAAGAGCTTCCCACATGCTTACTATTGGAAAGAGAGATTATTATCAAGGAAGATAGCCGAGAGGTCGTCGAGGTGATCGCCAAGGAAATCGACGACAAAAGGAAAAGGAGACAGCAGCAGAAAAATAGCAGCAGCAGCAGAACAGGTTCTCCGGTCGACCGGCCCGGTCGACCGGACGTGCACAACGTGCACAAGTTGAAGCTCGGTCGACCGGTCGGTCGACCGACTGAAAGTACCCAACTCTCTGTTGGGTACCCAGTCGACCGACCAGTCGACCGGTGGACGGGTCGGTCGACCGACCGGTCGACCGACAGTCGGGTTCGGGTGAAAATCTGCTGTTTCGAAAATCTGTGTATTTAAGGCTGTTGTTTAATTCTAGGGTTTGTACCTGCGAAAAAGGTTTTTGCTGTAGCTCTCTTGTATTCAAAGAGGCTATTAGCAATTGTAATCTTCCTCAAAGTAATTTATCTCTCTTCTTGATTGCCCCGAGGACGTAGGCGTTGAGGCCGAACCTCATTAGATCGTGTGTTTGAGTTTGTACTTTCTTCTGGTGATTATTTGTGATGTTTGGTTGTTCCTTGTGCTTGGAGATTTGTAAGTTCCTCAGTTAGTTGTTGTCACCGGGCACAACAAGTGGTATCAGAGCCTCCAGGTTCGCTTGGGATTTCTGAGGACGCAAGAAGGGCTCATTGAATCTGTGGTGAAGTAGATCCAGAGAGAAACTCGATCTAGGGTTTCAAGGGAAAGGTAAAAATCTAATTTTTTATCTGAATAGAGATCTATTTCTAGTTGATTGTTCTTCCGCATAGATAGAGAATCAGAGAAATCTAAATGGCAGAGGAAATTGCATCGGTTAAGACAATGAATTCTCACCCTAGGATTGAAGTTGTTAAGTTCAATGGTACTAATAACTTCGGTATGTGGAGATGCGAGGTTATGGATGCACTGAATGCATCAAACCTCGAGGACACTCTCTTATTGGAGAAGAAGAAGAGCACGATCACTGATGAAGAGTGGGCGAAGATGAACATGTCGGCATGTGGCTTGATACGTTCATGTTTGTCACAAGACATAAAATATCTTGCACAACATGAGACGTCGGCAAAGAAGCTGTGGGACACCCTTGCAAAGAAATACCTGACTAAGAGTGTTGAGTCTAGGTTGCAGCTTAAGAGTAAGCTGTATAGCTTTCGGATGAAGAAGGGGAGCACAGTAAATGAGCACATCAACCGATATATGAAGCTTCTTACAGACTTGGTAAACGTGGATGTCACTATAGATGAGGAAGATAAGGCGATCATCTTTCTGAATTCACTCCCAGCAGAGGAGTATGAGACATTCACTCTGACCTTCATCAATGGAAGGCAGACCTTGGATTATGATGAGGTGTCGTCTGCACTGTCGAGTTATGAGACGAGGAAGAAGGAGAGGCATCCTTCACAGTCAAGCTCATCGGCGGAGGCACTGGAAGTAAGGGGCAGGGGTTCATCGAGAAACGGCAAGGAAGTTAGAGGAAGATCGAAGTTCAGGCCGGGCTTCAGGGATCTCAAGAGAAATCAGTGCGCTTTCTGCAGAGAGATTGGGCACTGGAAGGTGGACTGTCCGAAGTTCAAGGGAAAGAAGAAAGAATCAAAGTCTGAAGCAAATCTTGTAAAAGTGGTCAACACTGCAAGCAGCAAATCACAGGCAGATGGATCGGACTCAGATTCTTCAATGTTCTCTTTTTCAGTTACTACTCCCGTCATAGGCTACTCGGGTGAAAACGAGTGGATCTTGGACACAAGTGCAACATATCATGTATGCCCTAATCGAGACTGGTTTACCAGTTTTGAGAAGTTGGAGGGGTGTTCGGTCGTCATGGGCGATGATCATCCGTGCGTCATGGAGGGTGTTGGCACTATTCCAATCAGAATGTTTGATGGGATGGTGAGGGAGCTGAAAGAAGTGAGGTATGTACCTCAGTTGAAGAGAAACTTGATTTCTGTAGGAGCTTTGGAATCATTGGGCCTTGGAGTGTCTATTAAGGAGGGAGTTCTTAAAATGACAAAGGGTTCGATGGTGTTGTTGAAGGCTGATCGCCGGAACAACTTGTACTACTTGAAGGGTAGTACGGTGACAGGGCAGGTGGCAGCTTCTACCAGTCAAAAGGAAGATTCAACCCGGCTGTGGCACATGAGGCTGGGACATGCAGGGGAGAAATCATTGCAAGCTCTTGTGAAGAAAGGGTTGCTGAAAGGTGCCGAGACCTGCAAGTTGGATTTATGTGAGCATTGCATCATCGGCAAGAAGACCAAGGTGAAGTTTGGCACAGCTTCACACTGCACAGAGGGTATTCTTGACTATGTTCACACGGATGTATCGGGACCTACCAAGACTGCATCGATTGGAGGTAACCACTATTTTGTGTCGTTCATTGATGACTTTTCTAGGCGCTGTTGGGTGTACACTATGCGACACAAAGATGAAGTCCTAGAACTGTTCGTGAAGTGGAAGGCTAATCTGGAGAGAAGCACGGGAAGGAAGGTCAAGGTCCTCCGTTCTGACAATGGAGGAGAGTACACATCGGATTCTTTCCTACAGCTATGCCTTGATGAGGGCATAGAGAGACACTTCACGGTACGAGAGACTCCGCAACAAAATGGGGTGGCTGAAAGGATGAACCGGACTTTGCTAGAGAAGGTCCGGTGTATGTTATCCAATGCAGGACTGTCAAAGAAGTTTGGGCTGAAGCTTTGGCGTATGCATGCCATCTTGTGAATAGATTGTCGTCTTCTGCAATAGGGGGGAAGACTCCACTTGAAGCTTGGTCAGGAAAAGCTGTTGGTGACTATGATTTGCTACGGGTCTTCGGATGTCCAGCCTACTACCATGTCAGAGAAGACAAGTTGGACCCAAGGGAAAAGAAGGGAGTGTTCGTTGGCTTCAAGCGAGGAACCAAGGGGTTCAAGATTTGGGACCAAAAGGACAACAAGTTCATACTCGACAGGGATGTCACGTTCGATGAGGCTTCTTTGCTGAAGCCTATGGTCTCTCAGCAGGTGGAGACCAGCAAGACCAAGGAGCTATTGCAGCAAGTGGAGATTGATGCTGATCCACCATCTCTAGAGGATTCAATATCAGTTCGGATTATTCCTGAGGTGACACAGGGAAGTGATCGAGCAGTTGAAGAAGATGCTGAAGATGTTGAAGAGGGTCAAGAGCAGGTCATGGGTACTGTTCCAGATCCTACTGCAGTTGAAAGACCACGAAGGAACACTAGGAGACCAGGTTGGCTCACCACTGATATGGTCGTCGCGTATGCACTTCCAGTCGTCGAGGAGGCTATTCCATCTACCTTCAGAGAAGCTGAGATCAGTTCGGAAGTAAGGATGTGGAAAGCGGCCATGAATGAAGAGATGCAATCTCTCTATAAGAACGACATATGGGAACTTACCAAGTTGCCCAAGGGGAAGAAGGCCTTAGGGTGCAAGTGGGTATATGCTAAGAAGTAAGGATCTCTCCAAGAAGATGCAGTGCGCTACAAGGCAAGGTTGGTGGCTAAAGGCTACGCTCAGAGGGAAGGAATTGACTATAACAAGGTATTCTCCCCTGTAGTTAAACACTCGTCAATTCGTATTCTATTGGCCTTGGTTGCGCAGAATGAGTTGGACCTTGACCAACTTGATGTGAAAACCGCCTTTCTCCACGGCGATCTTGAGGAGGAGATCTATATGAAACAGCCCACAGGTTACAAAACTGCAGGGAAGGAAGAGTTAGTATGCAAGCTAAAGAAGTCGCTGTACGGATTGAAGCAGTCTCCTAGACAGTGGTACAAGCGATTTGATAGCTTCATCAGGAAGAAGAAGTACACACGTAGCCATTATGACCCATGTGTGTACTACAACAGGCTACCATCAGGTGAATATATCTATCTACTTCTTTATGTAGATGATATGTTGATTGCTTCGAGGTCGAGATCTACTATTGATTCTCTGAAGAAAGTTCTATCGTCAGAGTTTGAGATGAAGGACCTGGGCGAAGCTAGGAAAGTATTGGGCATGGAGATCACTAGAGACAGGAGAGCTGACAAGGTGAGTTTAACTCAGAAAGGCTATTTGGAGAAGGTACTGCAGAGGTTTAATATCAGTAAGGATACCAAGTCTGTTAGTACACCTATAGCGCCTCACTTTAAATTGTCTGCAAAGATGTCTCCAAGGAGTGTTCAAGAGCGTGAGTATATGTCTCACGTTCCATATGCCAGTGCGGTAGGTAGCTTGATGTACGCTATGGTGTGTACGAGGCCAGATCTATCACAGGCCGTCTCCATGGTGAGTCGATATATGCATGATCCGGGACAGGGTCATTGGGAAGCTGTGAAATGAATCTTGAGATATATCAAGGGAACCATTGATGTAGGCCTAGTGTTTGAGAAGGACAATACTGGAAAGCAAGAATGCATAGGGTATGTGGATTCAGACTATGCAGGGGACCTTGACAAGCGCCGGTCGACGACGGGATATGTCTTCACATTGTCACAGGCACCGGTGAGTTGGCGCTCCACACTGCAGTCTACCGTCGCATTGTCGACCACAGAGGCTGAGTACATGGTTATGACAGAGGCCATGAAGGAAGCAATCTGGCTTCAGGGGTTGCTTGATGACTTGGGCGTGGAACAGGATCTGCTAAAGATTAACTGTGACAGCATGAGCGCCATCTACTTGGCGAGGAACCAGGTTTATCATGCGAGGACGAAGCATATTGATGTCAGGTACCATTTCGTTCGTGAGATTCTAGAGGAAGGTGACATCGATCTGTTAAAGATTCACACTTCGGAGAATCCAGCCGACATGCTTACGAAGGTGGTGTCGGGAGTGAAGTTTGCACATTGCAAAGCTTTGCTCCATGTCCTTCAGGTGACTTGAGCTTGCTGAAGCTCATTTGGGTGAACTACGGATGGCTTGATCCCTTGGGCAGGGGTACGTAGGCAACCACTTTGCTGCAGCCGCTCTCGAGTCGATGTTCGGCTCAGATTTGGAAAAATCTTCACCGAGGTGGAGAATTGTTGGAAAGAGAGATTATTATCAAGGAAGATAGCCGAGAGGTCGTCAAGGTGATCGCTAAGGAAATCGACGACGAAAGGCAAAGGAGACAACAGCAGAAAAATAGCAGCAGCAACAGAACAGGTTCTCCGGTCGACCGGCCTGGTCGATCGGACGTGCACAACGTGCACAAGTTGAAGCTCGGTCGACCGGTCGGTCGACCGACTGAAAGTACCCAACTCTCTGTTGGGCACCCAGTCGACCGACCGGTCGACCGACAGTCGGGTTCGGGTGAAAATCTGCTGTTTCAGAAATCTGTGTATTTAAGGCTGTTGTTTAATTCTAGGGTTTGTACCTGCGAAAAAGGTTTTTGCTGTAGCTCTTTTGCATTCAAAGAGGCTATTAGCAATTGTAATCTTCCTCAAAGTAATTTATCTCTCTTCTTGATTGTCCCGAGGACGTAGGCGTTGAGGCCGAACCTCGTTAGATCGTGTGTTTGAGTTTGTGCTTTCTTCTGGTGATTATTTGTGCTGTTTTGTTGTTCCTTGTGCTTGGAAATTTGTAAGTTTCTCAGTTGGTTGTTGTCACCGGGCACAACACTTACTTTATCACAAAATTACACAACAATATAAAATCACTTATCACAGAATTCTTGTTTAACTGAAGGAGGAAAAGAACACTCACCTGAACTCGATGTCAAGTCTAAAGCACTGAAATTATAAGACCCCGATAAATCTACATAGTTCATTTCAATAAAAATTGTTAGAATTTTTATTAGAATTTTTAAAAGGATATTCTACTTGGGAGTTATAAGGGATTTTAATCTTAATTAATTGGTTTAGGGGTTAGGAATATGATCCTCTGGGTCTAATGAATTTAGTAGGTTTAGTTTAAACTAATTTCTAATTTTTGTTAGATTTTTTATAGGCTTTAAATCATTAAAATACTTAACGGGTCTGAATTTACCATTAAGGAAAATGGCTTTAAAGTGGGTGGTTTGAGTTAATTTATGTTACTATTTCTCTAAAATTTTTATCAAAGAAAGTAGAAGAATTGTAGACAATAGCTTATATTTTTCTCCATTTTTTTCTTTTTATTTTTATCTGATTATTTTATTATGTAAGTCTTCTTTCTTTCTTTCCTTCCTTCCTTTCTTTTATATTTTTTAATACATCCAGTGGCCAGGCCCAGGCCTGGTCAGGGAATTTTCTTTTTTTTTCTTTTTTTTAAACAGGGCCCAAGACCCTGTGCTGCGGCCCAGCCAGGCCAGGCACCTGGGCTGCACAGACTATTGCTTGGTCTGTGTAGCTGGGCAATCCTCTTTTTTTTGAAATCCTTTTAAAAAATTTCAAAAAATTATGTAAATTAAAATTATGAGTTGATGTATTCTCACATGTATTTTAATTGAATTTGTGTTTGGGTTTTGATGTATAAAAATTCATTTATAATTATGGTATAAACATAATTTTGTAATAAACTATTTATATCAAATAAATTGTGAGATAATAGGTTACTTACTTGGATTTGATCTCTCCAGAATGTTCCTCAATTTCTTTTCATTCGTGCTCTTGAGGAGAAAAGAAAGAAGGAGGTGGGGAGAGTTGGGTCATATTTTTTTTAGAGGTAGAAAAGAAGTAGATTAGGTATTTATAGGTTATTAGAGATATAAAAATCAGAATTTCAGTTAGGTTCAACTGCTTGACTTATAAGGATAGAATTAACTGAGGTTGTAATTTTAAAAATAAGATTTGGATATGGATAAGTTAGGATAAATATGATTATTGTTAGGATTTAGATTATGATTAGTTAAAATTTATAATTTGGTTTGTTAGGATAAAGATTTGATTAGATAGGATTTAGATCAGATAGGTAAGATATAGAATTTGAATTTGAATTAAGATAGGATTATGGGGATTTGGGTTTTGAGTTATAGGTTATTGGGTTTAGATAAATCGGTATAGGAAAAAGAATTAAGAAGAGCAAAAATAATAATTCAAGTAATAATATTAATAATAACAATGTTGATGAATAATAATAATAATTAATCATGTAATACTAGAAATAAATAATAATAATTAAAATACTAATAATAATATTCTAGTAATAATAATTAACAACAATAATACCAATACATAATAATAATATTAATAACAATAATAGTTAACAATACTACTAATAATAATTCAAATAACTATAACAATAGCAATAATAATTATAATCATAATGAACACTCATTACTAAGAATAACAAACAATAATAATATTACTAGTAGCTAAAAATATTAATAAGTGATAATGGTAATAATAAATAAATAAATAAAGCTAATGTTAATATCTTAGAAATAATTTATATATCTAATAATAATAACTATAAATCAACTTAATTAACAAAATGACAGGTAAAGCCAAATAAGTTATTAAAAAATAATAATATAGTATTATTGATTAGGAGATTTACAGATTACCCACTGCAGTATATATATGTGCGTGTTTGTGTGTGTGTGTGTTGAAGGAAAGGACCGGGCCGGAGTCGGTGGTGGGGAAAGATGGGCTATATATTTTTCGCTTATTGAGAATAACTGTGGATCATTGTTATGTATATAATTCATGAAATATTTGAAACTATCAGTTGTAAGTATTGGATAGTGTGATATTTGAATCACTAGTTATGTGAATAGAACACGATTGTGCCATATCACTTGAACTTGAATACATATAATGGAGATGTCTTAACATAGTTAAGACAAATATGTGCAATTTTAAAAGAATTTACATAAAGAAGTGAAACAACCGATGCCATGTCTAATCAACTCCGTTTGACATATCGACACTTAAAATTAGAAGCTAGATATAATAACTCCTAAATTTGCACATCACATTTATCTTAATCAAAAGTAATAAATCTAAATAGTTTACTGTTTGAGTTGTCGAGCTCACCCCCTTATACTAATTCTCCTTTTAGATCATAACAAAAGTAAAGGTTTTGCGTGAAGCCATGTAATGCCTTGATGGACGGACGAAAGACTCGTTGAAAATTTGATAATCTTACTGAAATATTTTTCTTTTGTATGTTTTATATACTTTTGAAACTCTATATGTATATAGGTGTGTAACTAGTACATGTTAAGACTCCGAATGTGGAGTTGGCAAGTATATATATGTTGATCAGAAATTTGATTTTGACCTCAGTTCTTTGAGGTAGGTAAGTATTATTGTAGACTCTGTCGAGAGATGTGTTCTCGAAGAATAATATTTAGTATATGAGTTAAATTATTGTAATCAAAGTTTTAAATTTGGTAAGTAGGTTGGTGTTGATCAAAATTGTTAAGTATATCTTAGGATAGACTCCTGACTATAAAGGAGATGCTGTCAAAATTTTCAATGATTATAGAGATAATTACGAAGATTATAGAATTTTTGATGTAATTCAGTGATTAAAACTTGGGGTCATTACACACGCTATTAGACTTATTTGTCAATACTAGGGATATATTGGACACTATTAGACTTGACATATTTTCTTTCTTTACCTATATGTCATCATATATGCAAGTCCTTTTCATGTCAACATTTTGTTACTATTTATTCCTCATTCTTATTATTTTAAGAGTTTTTAGCACACATATCCTTTAGTTTTTATAATATTTTATATTTCTCCTTATCCTTAATTTTCTATGTGTCCTTGTAATTTGAGTGAATTTGAGTGAATCGAGATGGGCGATCGAGATGGGTTTGGGGATCGAGATGAGAGAGAGAGAGAGAGAGAGAGAGAGAGAGAGTGATGAAGAGGAAGGAGAATGATTAGAGAGGAGGTAGTAGTGGTTGCAGCATTGGAGAAGGAGGAGGAAGTGTCAGATGTGAAGAGGGAGGATGAGAAGAGGAGGCCAAAATTTCCCTACCATCAGAAAAAAAAATTTCTCTCATCCGACGGCCCATGATCTAATTCGCGAAGCCAAAAATTTCCTTTTGTGTGTGTGTGTCATTTTATTATTAACATGCAGGACATGTTTGTTTCCCAGAAGAGAAAAATAGAAGGAAGAGGGGAAGGGAAGAGCGGTTGAAGAGGGGAAGAGGTTCTCCCCCTCTTCTGCTCTTGATGTTTGATTGGGAAGAAAGGAAGAGGGAAGAGAGGGCAAAAAATAAAAAGAAAAAAAAAAGAAAAAACTCCACTGCGGGTTCTCTCTCTCTCTCCTCTCCCCTATCTCTATATCTCACATTGATCCTCGAGCTCCGCCGCTTCTTCCGGCGATTTTTAAAGAGAAGAGATTCTTCCCCTTTTCCGTCAGATCGGACGCCAGCTGGAGAAAGAGAGCTCTCTTCCTCCAGCAAACAAACAGGGGGAAGAGAGGAAGAACCCTCTCCTTCCTTCCTCTTCCTCTAAAATGTTGCAAAACAAACATGCCCGTAAATAGACGTGGTAGAAATAACATAAATACAAAAAGTACTTTTTTGCTATTAGTAAATGTTTATCAAATAGTTTTTCATTATAAACACCATGAGACCTCTCTTTTTATCCACTCACTTCCTCTCTCTATAAAAGATCTCTCAGTTAGAGTCTGCAAACAGGCTTTTAAAATTGAAAACAAGTTATGTCTACAATAACTGACCTAATTAAATATTCTCAAGCTCAATCGATATTCTCAAGCTTATGAATACTTTGAAATAGCTTCGTTAGTAAACAAATTCAATGCTTTTCTTGAGCTCTTGATTGTTATTTGTTGAATTTGTCTAATAGGATCACATGGGTGCAGAGCCATCTTCATGCAGGGCCTTTCACATCAATGAATATTCTACTGATACCCAAAGCTTGTATGACCAATAGAGATCAGCTAGTAGAGATCAAAATAATTTTGATGATGGATCTATACTTACAGCAGAACCTAAACTAAAGGAGAAAAATATATGGGAGGGAAAGCCAAAGAAACAAGAACAACATCTAAGAGAGCTAGTTATGTGTAGAAGGTAAATTGGTCACATAAGAAAAGTTTGTTAGGTTGTATTTGATTTAGTTCGTTTTGAATCTTTATTAATTGGGTCTGTTAACTTTGAGCTAACCTAAAGGCATATATGCAAATTAATTTAAAAATATTAAAAAGATATAGAAAACTACAAATAAAATAATGACAAAAATGTTGTATTTAAAAAACGAAAGGGCATATATTGTAAAATTTCTATTCACTGCTCTGTTGAAGTGGATCTATATTATTTTGAGCATCTAAAAAACTTACACGATTTTGAGTTTTTTTTCTCATTTATTAAGTAGACGCAAACAAACTAATAATCTAATGGTCAAAACTATCATGTCACTAAGTAACTTAGTGGCGAACACATATGGTTGGGTTATGAGAGATTCTAATCCAAGACTAGCAAGCGATAAAAGCACAAGGTTAGGTTTTGAGTTCCCAAGTTCAAAACTTTGGGCTACGGCCTTTTTTAAAAAAGAAATAGTGGTTTTTAGAATATATATCAATATGTTTTTTTTTTTTTTTTGGGGGAATTCACATATTTGACCTTGTTTTATGTACATGCACTACAGCGCTTGCCATATTTTTTTAAACAAAGAAGTGATACAACGTTTATACTAAAAAACTGTGACCTTTGATAATAGTAATTAGCATAAGTATATAATAATATTTCATTATTAATTTCTATTTTATTTTTTTTAACGTACATAGCGCATCCACCGTGTACAGTAAAATATATTCTGGACTTCCATATATTTTTTCCGTATGTGCCAGACATTTTTAAAAGAAAGAAAAAAAATAATAAGGCTCTAAAATAATAAGGCCCTCTTCTTTTGTTTTTTGTCGGAACATGTGAGCCCCACATGCATTTCCTCTGTTCTACTCTAGGGTCTGTTTGGTTGTCGTAACTGGCCGTAATTCATAGTTGTAATTGGTAAAGTCTTTTACAATTGTAAATGAGTTACATGTATGTAAATTTTACGATGTTTAGTTGGTAATATAAAATTGTAAAGTGAGAAAGTGTATTGTACTTTACGGTGTTTGGTTGTCGTAATGTATAAGTCGTAAGTGAAAATTTTGACCACAAAATTAACTATTTGGTGATTTTAAAAGTTTTAATACTGCAAATAAATATTAAAAAAATTAAATATTAAAAAATTTTAATATTAATATAAAAAAATAATACAAATTTGTATGACCACAAAATTAATTGTAACTGGGTTGTAAGTGAGTGGTAATTAGGTTGCAAGTGAGTGTTAGTTGAGTTACGTAAGTCTTTTATGAATTACGGTCCAAACAAACGCCGTAGTTGTAACTGGGTAGTAAGTCATTTACGAATTACGGAGTTTTACGTGAAACAAACGGCCGCTAATTGTTTGCTGTAAAAACTGAGAAGGATAAATATGTACGCCTCAGGTTTCCATCTCATACAGTATCCCAACGTTTAGCTCGGAAAATGCCACAAACCTGACTGAGTGGGGCCCAACACGTTTCTTCTTTTGTTTTCTTCTTTTGTTTTCCAACAGCCAAAGACTTCAAAGAAAATAAACCAGTAAACCCAAGTGTTCGAATACTTTGTCTTTTGGATCAAGTGGACGATTGAAAATTGATTCGATTCTTCGTCACCACATGAATGCGAGAGCGAGAGCGAGAGAGAGAATTCGAGAAGGGATGAGAATTACATAGGCACGCTACAGGACGTGGGCAAGCAGATAACACACATACTTTTGACACCCCAGACACACACCAATTCGCAGGGCAAAGTCTCTTCGTCTCCCACGTATCTGTTTCTGCTTTCCTCCTAAAAATGGGAACATCAATTTGCGTTCGAGAATCTCTCATCTCGGCCATCAGCATCCTCGTCTTTTCCTTCCTGGATCTGCTGGACTTCCTCCTCTGCTTCGTCTATCGGTTCGTCGACGCCGTGTTGGAGGAGGACCCAAGCAGCCACTGCTACTGCCAACATCATGCGGAGGGGAGCACCACTGAGGGAGGGAGGGGAGAGGTGCTCTCCGAGACTTTGTATGGGAGGAGCAACATTTTCAGAAAGAATGGTCTCCGCTTCATGAGTTGGTTGGTGCGACGCAGAGAGGGCGGCGCGGGCGCAGGTTTCAGGGCTCACAGTCACCGGTGGTCCGACTGCGGCTGCGACTGGTGCACTTCATGGCAGAGGGAGGAGGAGGAGAGGCTTCACATTGTTGTCAAGGAGCCGGCTCAAAGTCAAGGTATCTCATCATCTTTATTTTTAGTTTTATTTTGTTTGATTTTTTTTTAAATGATTTTTTTTGTTTTGTTATATTTTCTTCTTTGTTACTCCTCTGTTACTCAATGTTGTCAGTTTATGGATAACTCAATAGTAGGCCTGCAGGAGACTTTGCCCTACTAAAATACAAATTAATTGCCTAAACCAGATGGATTCCGATTTGCTTGAGACATGCAAAGGAGGTCTTGTGATTTTAATGAAAATTCTAATGGAAAGCACTTCTGTTAATTGCTTACATGCTAAAACCACAACTTCCAGGCTCCAATTTCTAATGATTTTCCTTTTTCCTTTAATTTGGTCGATGAAATTCTGTGAATCTTCACCCATATAGACAAGTAAACCAAGACAAGAGTTCAATTTGATCGATATCTCCTCCTCCGTCTTGAGTACTCGAATTCTGATTCTACTTGTTAGGTATTGAGTTTCCCACCGACATTCTCAACACTTCACGGAATATTTTCACCCCAAAAAGTGATGAAGGCACCCTAATGTTGAAGGCACCCCTCCTCTTTTTTCAAAAATATCAGATTGCCCTTTTCTTCTTCTTCTCCTCCCCTCCCTCCTTCGCCGGTGAACCCCAACCTCCGCCCCTCCCTCACCGGCGACCACCTCCTTCTCCCCCAGCCCCCTTTCCTCCCCCGGATCTTCCCCACTCCGACCCCCCGCCCCCGCCCCACCCTAGTTCTGGCATGTTCGGGGCAGGGAGGTCGGGGGGTGGGGGAGGGAGTGGGGTGGGGCAAGGGAGGCCGGAGGGGGAGGAGGAAGGAGAAAAGACATTTTAAACTTTTCACCAAAGGTGAAATTGTCAAAAAAAATAATGACAAACTTGTAATGACTTGTGGGGTGCTTTCATCTTTTTTTGGGGTGGAAAAATCCGCTCTCGAATAAGACACAAGATTTACGTGGTTCGGCCGTCTAACCTCGGCCTACACCCACGAAATATCATTAATGTGAAATCCACTATGAAAAATGAGCAATTACAAGGTACAAGAGAACCAAATTTCTCTCTCACCTCAACCTCTCTCTTTCATCTGATTAATTCATATACTCTCCAAAGCTACCTCTCATCTAATCTATGAGAGATTATATATAGTACTAAAAAGAAGTGTCAGTACTATTCATAACTTAGAGGTAGCCCACACCATTAAGTGATCCCAGCCTAAAAGGCCTATTGGACACAATGCCCGAAGCTAAACTGGATACGAGACACAACTAACAATATTCGTGTTTGTACATCCCAAAATATGGCCAACAAAGTAGTGCAGGGTTCCATTTGTTTCCTTCTATTGCAATCCCTTTAAGCAATTCTAATGGATTCCAAAGGTTAAACATGATCATCAGATCCTCCAGCACACTGTTCGAACTGATGAACCTCTGGGGGGTCGAAAACTGGTTGTGACTGTTGCGAAACAATCTGTATGCTCTGATACGAATTGTTGTAAATTCAGGGGAGGACATCCCCATGATCGGATCGACTGGGGTGGCCAGCGGATATGAACCACAGGATTTACTAAAACAACTTGAAGAAAAAAAGAAGAAGATATTTCAAAGTAGATAGAAAACCAACACACAATGTAATGTGGTTCCACTGATCAAACAGATCGTGTGTATATCCACGGGAGAATGGGAGAAACTTTATTAAAACTTTGGGAAGTACAATAAGAATTACTTTCACTTCACGCTGAGAAGTTACAAGCCCTTGAGGGCCGCTAAGAACAGCCAACTCTTGTGGTTAAGCTTCTCTCACGAATTTCTCACCTAGATGAATTACACCATTAGGAATTACAAATTCATAGGATTCTCTTAGAATACATTGAAGGTCACGCCTAAGAGTTATTTATAAACCATAGAACTCCTCCTAGTCCTAAACAAACTCCTTCAATCAAAATAAAGAAACTTGAATCCAACTCGGACTCAAAACAGATCCAGAAAAGGAACCTGCCAAATCTGATATTAATTAACCTTCATGACGTATTCATGTCATAATCCTAACAATCTCTCCCTTGATTTGAATACGTCCAAGTCTGAGAATAGCCACCATGTTCCATGTGCTCGCCTCCACGCACAATTGAACAAACTTGACTTCATCTCCATCTCACTCCATCTTCTTCATAACCCCCTCATGGAGTTCACATCTTGATTAGGTCTAATAAGTTCAGGCCCAATCTGAATTTTATTATCCAATGATCTCCTTGATCTACACATGATCTAGAAGAATTTACTCCATCATAGGAGTAACGATTTGGACTACCTTGTTACGCGCCTAGTCCCAATTTTCATTCGGGGTACAATTTAATACCGAGCTTGAATCCATCGTAGTCTCAGATTGTTCCACAACCACCACTTTTGAAGCCGAGGATAAATACAATCTACCAACTGTAACCTCTGAATTCCGCAACATATATACATTGCCGACACGTTCGGCTTGAAACATCACATGGGCCTCTTTGAAAACTTCCATAAGATCACCTTTCGAACTGAAACAGAACTCTTCTCTATGTAGGGCTCCAAGAGAGATGAGATTGTATCTTGATTCGGGAATATGACGAACGCCTTGAAGAGTAGTGATGCATCCATCATGAGACCGAAACTGGATTGTTCCTTCACCAATCACCTTGCTTGTAGCATAATTCTTCATGAAGACTTCTCCTCCTTGAACTGAAGTGTATGAAGAGAACATCTTTCTATTGGAACTGATATGCTGTGAACATCCAGAATATATGACCCACCTAACTTTGTTACCAACTGGTCTGTCTGTAACAGATAGAACATCGCATTGTTTTTCATCTCCTTCAACCAGTTCAGTGACATTAGTATCTGGTTGTTTCTTTATTCGAAGCTAACACTCAAATCTAATATGCTCTTTCTTGTGACAATAGTTACACGTCAAATTCTTGTGTTTTGAATTACCTGTGGAACTTTCATTATTACTCTTCTCACTTGAATAGTGAACTTGCGTAGAATCATCATGATGAGACTCACCCGTCAACTGAGTGTTAATTTTATCCTTATTGAGCAGATGCTCCTTGACCTCATTGACCTTGATTGTTGACTTACCTCCATAGATAGCTTCCCTAAAACTCTTATATGAAGAAGGTAAAGAACACAATAATAGAAGTGTTTGATCCTCATCTTCCACCTTAATCTCTATTTTTTCTAGATCATTGATAATAGAGGAAAATTCTGTAATGTGAGACTTAATAGGTGTACTTTCATGCATGCGGAGAAGAAAGAGACGTTGCTTCAGAATCAATCGATTCACTAACGACTTCTTCAGATAGTGGTCTTGAAATCGCTCCCACAGCGAGGACGCTGTTTTCTCCATAGAAAACTCATCCAACACTTCGTCCGCCAAGCAAATCTGAATAGCTATCAAGGTTTCTCATCCAACTCCTGCCAAGTTTCTTTCTCATGTCTTGAGGCTTTTTTCCCTCCCGAGTAGTGCTTTTTTCAACCCGCTCTGAATAAGGATGGTGTTTATCCTAATCTGCCACCTGCTGAAATTGATGACGTCATCGAACTTCTGAATATCGAACTTGATTGCAGACATCTTCAAGTTACCTTACTCTGATACCAATTGTTAGGAAACAATCTGTATGCTATGATATCAATTGTTGTGATTTCAGGGGAGTATGCCCCCACGACCATCGACTGGGGTGGCGCAGTGGATACGAACTACATGATCTACTAAGGCAACTTGAAGAAGAGAAGAAAAAAATATTCTAAAGTAAATAGAAAGTCAATACACAATATAACGTGGTTCAACCGATCAAACAGATCGTGTGTACGTCCACGAGAGAAGAGGGAAAAAACTTTATTAAAATTTTGGGGAGTACAATAAGGATTACTTACACCTCACGCTGAGAAGTTACAAGCCCTTGATGACCGTCAAGAACAGCGAACCCTTATGATTAAGTTTCTCTCACGAATTTCTCACCTAGATGATTTACACCCTTAGGAATTATAAATTAATAGGATTCTCTTGGAATACATTGAAAGTCACCCTAAGGGGTTATTTATAAACCATAGAACTCTTCTAGTCCTAAACAAAAATTCTTCAATCAGAATAAAAGAAACTTGAATTCAACTCGGACTCAAACAGATCCAGAAAAGAAAACTGTCAGATCCAACATATTATGAAATATTCACGTCATAATCCTAACAGTGTCCTTTATTGAATCAATCAACAGGCTCAGATACATGAAGCAATGACACTGAAAACCTACCTACTTCTAGGAGTACATAATTAGTCAATGCTTTAAGTTTAACTTCTTCCAATATCCATTCTAGAAAAAACATGCACAACAAAAGTCCTAGCAAAAAGTATGTTCATCAAACAAGAACCTGCAAAATTTATTTTGCTATATATGATTGAAAGTAGTTTTGAATCTTAATTTGGTAAATGCAGCATTCAGCTATGACGATAACAATATCTCTTGGTTAATATGAGTCATTTTTTTGTCCACTTTAGCTAGAAATTATTGACATCAGGCTCTGTGAAGCTATGCAGGAACTAGCCAGGATTGGAGGAAGAGTTCAACTGAAAATGTCATTTTCTTCCACGGCTTCCTATCTTCTTCTTCGTTTTGGGTCGAAACTGTTTTCCCAAATCTCTCCGAATCTGCAAAGTCTGATCTAAGAATGTTCGCAGTAGATCTTCTGGGTTTTGGTAGAAGCCCAAAGCCAACCAACTGTTTATACACATTAGAGGAACATCTTGAGCAGATTGAAAGATCTGTCGTTAAACCATTTCAGCTAAATTCTTTCCATCTAGTTGCTCATTCCATGGGCTGCATAGTTGCAATTTCCTTAGCAGCAAAGTATCCCGAGTCGGTGAAATCAGTTACACTAATTGCACCGGTAAGCTATAATTTTCACCTAATTGTACAATGTATCCTGTTTCAGCATTTCGAATACTGACTTCACCTAATTATCAAAGTGTGTTAACCGATTTCTATCTTTCTTTCATTCAGCCATACTTCCCATCAACCGGAGTGAGAGCAAGTTATACCGCTCTGAATAGACTTGCTGAAAGAAAAGTTTGGCCACCGCTGCTGTTTGGATCATCAGTTATGTCGTGGTATGAACATTTAGGTAGAACTGTTTGCTTCATTGTTTGCAGAAATCACCTGAAATGGGAGAGGCTTATTAAACTAGTGACAAGGAGAAGGTAATAAATTTATGCCTATGTTTTCAGTCTTTTCCTTCATATCAATACTATCTAAAATTTAAAACAAAATACTCAAATTTCCGGTATTTTTTCTGTAGGGATCTCCACTTCACGGTAACAGATTTGACAAAGCACACTCATCACTCAGCTTGGCACACAATGCACAATGTGATATGTGGAGGGGCCAAGTCATTAGATAAGTTCTTGGAAGTTCTGAAAAGAGAGGAAATACCAGTCAAGGTAGTGCAGGGTGCCAGAGATGAAGTGGTTCCTTTAGAATGTAGCTACAATATAAAGTTGAAAATTCCTCATGCAGAACTTCAAATCGTCAATAACACCGGCCATACTACTGTTATTCTTGGCAGGGAGAAGGCATTTACGAGGGAACTGGAAGAGATATGGTTTTCTTCTAGAAAACAAGGGTGAGGTGGTGAAAAATATGCTGTCAACTTGTTTGAAAATTCATCATAAATTAGTTCTTCAGAAATTTTGTATAACAGTGTCCATGCTTTCAGTATACCTCATACAGTTCACATATTTTGCATCCTTGGTACTTAAGGGGAGGTGGCTTTCCAATATTATTGAATTATGTAGGCTTATCGGGTTTTAGACCCGATAATCCAACCCGTTAAGGGAACAGGTTTGGGCGCCCGCTCCATTAAGTGCGCGAGGCACGAGTAAAGAGGGGATGTATCTGGACATCTATCAGTTACAAAAGCGTCTTGATTTATTGTAGTTCTGTAATTATTCTTGTAATCTGATATATAAAGATAAGATATTTTGACCAATATATGATTGATTATGAGAATAATTTGCTGCAAATAACTCATTAAAAATTAAGATGTCTAAATTTCCTGGAAATAAGACAAATGAGTTTGAAATTATTTATAATAAAATAAATAAAATCAAATAAAGCTTAGAAAATAGTAGAACCGATTCGATTGTAAAGTGTGTACTCACTCCCTTTGGGAACCTGTTCGCGCCTTCATGCACTTTACCAAGCGAGAGGGATTTCGTCAGTACAATATACCGGAAATTTGTTATCCTTGCGAGCACAAATAGTAGACAAGGAAGATGACCCAAATAGTGACTTCCAATAACTAAGACAGTAACAATGTAATGACAAAAACATCAGAAAACAAAACATGATCATTGATGGAGGGGAGGAATTAGATTATGATCTCTTGTTCTTGATGTATTGTATTTCTATTGGGATGAAACTAATTTTTAAACAGAAGTCATATATATCTTTTCATAATCACTTCATTCCAATGGTTACGAGTCCAAAAGGCATACAAATAATTTTCAAAAATAATAAACTTAAATTTTCAAATAGTATATTCCAACTGGTACAAGTGCTGCACCTCAAGAAATGTCCTGTCCGCAAAAATCCTAACACACTCTTTAGTAATCCTTTTCCATGTAAAGTTTGGCCATAAAATAATACTCATTCTCATGATGTGATATTTTCTGAATGGAAGTCAATATTTCCCAAGTTATATCACGCCCTCCCACAAGTGTTGTTAGTTGAGGAGAGAGATATAATGGAAGGACAGACAGCTTTCGACTAATTGACGTTTTATGGGTTATTCTTTTTATACTCTTCAAATCTTTTTTATTTCTAAAATAATCTTTCAAATCTTCATATTTTTAAAAATTATTACTCAAATTTTTTTTATATTTCTAAAACTACATTTGTCGTAGTTAAAAAGAATCAAAAAAGAATATTCTTAGCATATCAGTTAAAATTTTGTGAAATTTCAGATTTACCCTTATCCTCGCACACTCTCTCCCCCCCCCCCCCCCTCCTCTCTCAGCATATTAGTTCTGACAGGAAGCCTAGCCACAGCTGCAGCAGCGGGAACTTCTTCGCCGCCCTCGCCGCCCTCATCAACCAGTGAACTGATTAAAATAGAGATATAGGGTTTCTAATTTGGGAAAATCACAAAAAAAAAAAAAAAAAAAAAAACCGGAATCATGCCATTGAACTTGTTATCGGAAAGATCCAGTACCTCCAAATTAACACAAGTAGAGAGAGTGAGGGATTTCACCCACCAATCGATTCGACCCCAAATTCAAACCCTCAAGCTCCGCACGAATCTCAACAGAAAGTAACCAGACGACAAATTCCCTTCAAGATTCATCTCCAAATTCTGATAGGGAAAATATATCCACAGTTGGATATGATTCATGAATGGGAATTCGGGTACTGATTTAGGCTTCATGTATATGTTCATTCAAGAGTCGATGCAAATTCCATATCCAAATTAGAAACATAGTGTGCTCACGTACACATGAGGAGGCAAAGATAGAGACCAAGTGCGTGTCTAAATTAAGATACAAATTTCATATCCATTTAAATATAAAGTTTATATCTATGTTCAAACATGTATACAGAATTTGGATTGGACAGACGGGGGAGGAAAAACAGTAACAAAGAATAACAAACAAAATTGCATGAACTCGTCACAGCTTAAAAGCTGCAGCTTTGCTTGGCCAGTCTCAGTATCAGTTTACACAAGATCAGAAAGAACAACCCAACATCCCTAGGCTCAAGCTTTCAACTTCAGTATGTGTAGAGCAAATCTGGTATCAGTTCTGTCATAGAGGGGTGTGATATATGAATGACCCTTAACTCGTCACACAACATTGAAGTGAGAGAAACGATCTGGCTTCAAACCAACCTCAAATCGAGAAAACCGTTTCCATCGATGCAACTTCAACTTGAGCGAGGGCAACTTCCTAGCTACAGCCTGCCAAATCATCTGAACAGCATCATCCTTCTGTGATGGGTAGTGGAACTCATAGTGGCGTTCTACTTCTTTCAACCTCTCCCACATCTGAGTCCATTGCTCGCGGCTAATCCCTCTGATCAAGTTTATCAGGTAGTCCTTCTTGATTGCATCAGCAGAGCGAACAAATACACAGAACTTGGAGTAGTCGAGGACGTCCTCATAAGGAAGCTCAATCTCATCGCTGATAATGACAGGCACACAGTGGCTTGCAATGGCATCAAACAGACGGTTGGATGACGGGGTGTCACCTGCGATGTTTAAGCAGAACTTTGAGGAATGCATGCCTCGAGTCGCTTCGCTGATCCCATTTTGACGTATGCTTCCAAATGAGAAATGGACATCCTTTCATCTTTTAGGAGATAAAACAGTTCTTGCCTAATAAAACCACCCTGAGGACAGTAAAAGCGGCTCATTAGTTTAACAAGGTTTGTCAGAATAATAATTTTCAATGTAGTTGAGGAATTAATTTTTAAAATGCATGATATAACAGTTTAAAGATTACTAATATTTATTGTCAGGTTTGCATTAACTTGCAAAAGGTAATTGGCCATTCCAGTCAAATGGAGAACCTTAGAGTATAAACCTATAAATAAAATTTTATCACTTATTTAAAGCTTGCATACATGCCAAAATGTTGAAAATGTCAACGCATTTTCTGTCAAAAAGTTATATAAAATTCCATATTTGCAACTGTTACTTTATACGTAGAAATGGAATTGATATTCATTTCTCCATTTTCTCCCAATTAAGCAAAAAATTCCAGTCAATGCAAGTTTCTTCTGTTGTACTGAGAATTTAAACTATACTATAAACTAACAAACAAGGATTAACTGCACAAAAACAATGAAATTTTATTTTGAAGCTCATTCTCACCCAGCGGATAAAATCTGATAATATTTTATTTTTTTCAATTTTTTGGGGGGGAAAATAAAATCTGATAATAAATGTTTATGGTAATATCATATTCATGAAGAAGATGTCTTTGGTATACATAAACAGTTACAGGCACATGGTCATAAGACAAGTGGGGATTGAGCTCCTCCGCTGGACTACTCAAACCATATCTTCCTTCCTCATCTTCAACAACCCTCAGTTATAACTGGGTTGGACACTAATAGCATCATGTATTCAGCCAACTTGATTCCAGAGTTCAATTTGTCACCCTTTGAGCAACTGCTCAATAGCTCGGTACGCTTCCAATTTATACAATTTCAAGGGAAAAAACTTGTGGTAAAATAGAAGTTTCAAGCGAGTCTATTGAATAAGAAACCATATTCTTGATTTCTCCATGGAATTTGATTTAAGGTTTATCCAACTTCTTTCTTAGACAACAACATTATTCATCCTTGGAGACAAATGCAATTTGTTACCCGTATACCTGTCTTTTACTTGAATTTCAGACTATATAAATTCATCTTATGTGCAAGTGATTCATTATGGCCTTGTACAATTTAGGCCAGAGGAGAGTATTCTAACAGAAGGGGATGAATTTATTTGGATTGGTTAGAAGAAAAGAGAGATAACTAAGAAAACATAGTGGAATTGGTCAGAATAATGTTTACAAAGATTGTTGAAAAATGTTCTGGAGAAAAGGCTTAAAGTTACCATTCAAGTAGGAAAAATAAATTTAGTTACAGACTAGTACCATGGTAGCAAATCCCATACAAGAAGGGTATGCAGCACAACAGTACTGTGTCTGGACTGCTGTATGGACTCGCATAAAAAATGTATACTTACCGGAGTTACAGGATAGCACCATATGGGGCTACACTACACGTAAGAAGGGTGCATAAACAGACCACAATAAAACAAAGTTCAGCATAAACACAGAAAATAACAAACCTAAGTGTCTAGGCACACATTAGATTATATACAGTAGGCAACGATTATGCAATAGCTTCAACATGCAAGTTAGAATAAAGCATGGATTCCAATAAATTTATCCCTGCTTCTTGATTTATGCTAAACAGTTGTTTTTCCACAGATTTATAACTTTAGTGTGGCCATGGTTCCAAATATCATCCGATTCTGATATATATCACTAATATCATATCATTTCAGGTATCCGATACAATACTAACCCTATAATATCTGGTGATATCAGGACCAATATTTTCAATACGTTCGATATTGTTGATATTGAGAGCCGACATTGACGATACTTAAAACTATGGTTTCAAATATTGGCCGATTCCGATATATATCGGCAATATCGTTTTAGATTTTGACGTACCAGATACAATATTAGAATAATATCGGCCAATATTGCTGATTTCGCTGATATGGTCGACATTGATGGCTGATATATGTGATATTAATACTAAAACTCATTGGCCGATACCGACACAAATTCCGAGATTCTAAACAATACTTAAAACCATTAGTCGATATCGATACCGAGATTTTAAACCATGAGTATGGCAAATATTCAGTGACAATATTCTACATTTTACATTTGGATTGAAACATGGCAGAAATATCCAACACACACCAGCATCATTTGTGTGATCTTAACAATAACTAATCGCTTATATTGAATAACTCCCAAAGAGGAATTAGAATGTTGATGTGAAACGGGGCGCGTGTGTGTCGTGTAGGAAATCAGTGATATACTCAAACTCACAACGTTTCACCAAATACAAAGATCTTCGACAGGAAAGCAATGAAAAACTAACAATGTCAACAAATGGATTTTATCAAGTATTGCATGCTAGCTTTGAACATTTCTAATCTCAATAAGATCTAATTACAATAGTTATATCATGCATGACAAGTTCTAGTCACAATATCAAAGATAAACAATCACAAGAATTACATAATCACACATCTCACGATATGATGGACAACATGAGATAGAGATAATATCTTAGAGATGAATTCACTGATGTGTAGTTCAACTAATTATTAGATTGCGTTGAAATAAACTCACAGACAAGAACTCGTTGTCGTACTCCGATAAGGGCGTAGATAACTCAACGGTGGACCTGAAAGGTCGTTTGGTGCCGTGGGTGGTGGTCGATGGACTTGTGGTTGAAAGATGAGGGACTGTAGTTGTTGCAGCTGGATTCTGCTGCTACTACTGCTGGATTCTGCTGCTGTAGCCGCTGCTGCTGTTGGATTTTACTACTGCTGCTAATTCTATTGCTGCTCTGCTGCTGTTTCTGCTGCTGAAACTGTTGTTGCTTGCTGCTGTCGTTGCAGGCTGCTGCTGCTGCACCTGCTGCTGTTGCTGCTGCTGCTGGCGCTGTTGCTATTGTTGCAGGCTGCTGCTGCTGTGCAGGCTGCTGCTGCAGCTGTTGTTGCAGGCTGCTGCTGCTGCTGTGCGGCTACAACTGCTGCTGTAGTTGTTGATGCTGCTGTAGCTGCTGCTGGACTGCTGATTTTGCTGCTGCTGCTTCTGCTGCTGAAGTTGCTGCTTTTGCTGCTGCTGTTAGGGGGCTGATTTCATTCAAGAGAAGAAAAAGGGAAACAGAGAGGAGAAGAGGAACACATGCAGAGTAGTTTTGTTTTTCAGATTTTCTTCATTCATCTCAATCCAGAGAAGAGAAAGAGAGGGGACATGGAGAAGAAGAATGCAGGCAAGTGAGCTTTTCTTTCAAAACATTCATTCATTATCTCCATAACAAGTACACAACCATGCCTCATATAGGCTATAAGTTACAACTACCACACAACTACCCATAACTTCCCACTACATTACACTCTCATAACTACCACCACTACTTAGTACATGGACACAAATACTCACTTAAATACAAACACAAATACCATGAAAATAAAGCTGAAAATATAATAGAATTTAGAGCTAAGATGTCCCCATCAATTCTCCCCAGATGGGAGAACCTGAAAACTATGTCTCTGACGAAGAAAGTCAGGGTGATGACATTGAGAAATCTAGTACTTCGAGTCCTCTCGAGGTGATCCTAGTGCCTACGGAGTTTACTGATGTCTTTCCTGAAGACAATACTATATTTCTCTCTGAAGTCACCCATGTATCTATGGAGTTTAATGATGTCTTGTCTGAAGACCTCCTGCACAAGCTACCACCAACACGTGATATCCAACATGTTGACTTGACACCAGAGGCTAGCCTTTCCGACTTGTCACACCCTAGGTTGAATCCTGCTGAAAAAACTGAACTTGAAAAACAGGTTGATGAGTTGTCACTAGAGAGCAAACCACAATTCTTTATCCCAATAAACATCCCTGTTTATAAGGACAAGTTTTGGAACTATATAGTGACCAAAGATGTAGAACAGATCAAGGATTTTACAATCTATGGTCAATCTATATCCACAGACTTGAAGGGTACCGTTATGGAAGAAACTAATGTTCTACATATCATAAACTTTTCTGCTATTACGGTTAAACCTAGAGGTGCTTTCCTTCAGACTTTACCTGTTAGGATCTCACTTGACGTCGTTAAAATAACAGGTAAACTGTCACACACAGTTAGGATGATTCGCCTGATAATCCCTTTTGATCGAGGTCGTGTATATTGTGACTACTGAACCAAGTGCCTAAAATTTTAATATCCAATAGAGAGTCAAAGTTCCCTAACTATTTTTTGGAAGACTCTTTAGCAATAATAGGCACTAAGTTAAAGTTCCCTACTGCACTTCATTATAGGGTTTCTGAGTCTGCATTTTTCTAAACATCTGAGTCTGCATCATATTTTGCCACACACATGCAAGTTCTACACATGGAAAATCAGTGATACATTTGAACAAGCAACGCTAACTATAAGTGATGGTCTGACATCAGGAAAGGAATTTAAAATTTTTTAGTGTTGACAATTTTGTGATGGTTCGGCTTCGTCCGAAATGGTTTCTCTCGGAAACTGTTAAAGATTTGCATGCTCGTAGTGTTGGACTTTTCAAAATCTTAAAAGAATTTAAATTACAATATTTATGTTATAGATTTGGCATCAGTTCTATTTTCAATATTGAAGACTAAGTGGTTTACAACGTCTCGATTATCCATAAACAATCCACTGGTTGATTAGCCTTATCCTGAGCCAATTTTTTAGAGTCCTTCACTTTCCCACTTCCAGATATTCATCCTATACAGCAGAGAAAATTGATAACATTTTAGATGATGAATTTACGATGCAGCTTGACTAGTAATATGAGATGCCAGAAATAAACTTACAGCAGCAAGAGAATAATTATGCAGTTGACTCGACGGGGTCGAGTTCTCTCCCATCTGGGGAGAATTGATAGGGACATCTTAGCTCTAAATTCTATTATATTTTCAGCTTTATTTTCATGGTATTTGTGTTTGTATTTAAGTAAGTATTTGTGTCCATGTACTAAGTAGTGGTGGTAGTTATAAGAGTGTAATGTAGTGGGAAGTTATGCGTAGTTGTGTGGTAGTTGTAACTTATAGCCTATATGAGGCATGGTTGTGTACTTGTTATGGAGATAATGAATGAATGTTTTGAAAGAAAAGCTCACTTGCCTGCATTCTTCTTCTCCATGTCCCCTCTCTTTCTCTTCTCTGGATTGAGATGAATGAAGAAAATCTGAAAAACAAAACTACTCTGCATGTGTTCCTCTTCTCCTCTCTGTTTCCCTTTCTCTTCTCTTGAATGAAATCAGCCCCCCAACAGCAGCAGCGCACAGCAGCAGCAAAAGCAGCAACTTTAGCAGCAGCAGAAGCAGCAGCAGCAAAATCAGCAGTCCAGCAGCAGCTACAGCAGCATCAACAACTACAGCAGCAGCAGTTGTAGCCGCACAGCAGCAGCCTGCAACAGCAGCTGCAACAACAGCCTGCACAGCAGCAGCAGCCTGCAACAACAGCAGCAGCGCCAGCAGCAGCAGTTGCAGCACAGCAGCAGCAGGTGCAGCAGCAGCAGCCAGCAACAGCACAGCAGCAAGCAACAACAGTTTCAGCAGCAGAAACAGCAGATTCAGCAGCAGAGTAGCAACAGAATTAGCAGCAGTAGCAAAATCCAGCAGCAGCGGCTACGGCAGCAGAATCTAGCAGCAGTAGCAGCAGAATCCAGCTACAACAACTACAGTCCCTCATCTTTCAACCACAAGTCCATCGACCACCACCCACGGCACCAAACGACCTTTCAGGTCCACCGTTGAGTTATCTACGCCCTTATCGGAGTACGACAACGAGTTCTTATTTGTGAGTTTATTTCAACGCAATCTAATAATTAGTTGAACTACACATCAGTGAATTCATCTCTAAGATATTATCTCTATCTCATGTTGTCCATCATATCGTGAGATGTGTGATTATGCAATTCTTGTGATTGTTTATCTTTGATATTGTGACTAGAACTTGTCATGCATGATATAGCTATTGTAATTAGATCTTATTGAGATTAGAAATATTCAAAGCTAGCATGCAATACTTGATAAAATTCATTTGTTGACATTGTTAGTTTTTCATTGCTTTCCTGCCGAAGATCTTTGTATTTGGTAAAACGTTGTGAGTTTGAGTATATCGTTGATTTCCTACACAACACGCACGCGCCCCGTTTCACATCAGTTTGGTATCAGAGCACAAGGTTTAGGCAGGAACACCTTGCATTAAGTTAAAAAAATGACTAGTGAATCCCAAACTGCTAATATGGACACCAGCTCCAAAATCCTCCAAAGGTTAAATGAAATTTTGAGTTGCATAATTAGGTTGGATCAGGTAATGAAGTCCACCTCTTATCATCCTGCGATTCAGGGTAACAAGTGTCGGGGTTATGAGCACGTTGTGGTCAACTGTCCAAGCCAGTCATAGTAACTAAAGTTAAGGAACCATCTGTTACAAATTCAGAGTCCCTTCCTCCTTTACTGCCAACTCCTAATGTCGTTATCTGTCCTAGTCGTCAGCACCTTCCTCCTTTACTGCCAACTCCTAGTGTCATTATCTGTCCTAGTCGTCAGCACCTTCCTCCTCTACTGCCGACACCGAGCCCATTCATAGTTGCCACTGATAAACTGTCTATAACAGAGTCAGCTGACTCTGAAGAATTCATTTACCAGATGGGAGAACCTGAAAACTATGTCTCTGACGAAGAAAGTCAGGGTGATGACATTGAGAAATCTAGTACTTCGAGTCCTCTCGAGGTGATCCTAGTGCCTACGGAGTTTACTGATGTCTTTCCTGAAGACAATACTATATTTCTCTCTGAAGTCACCCATGTATCTATGAAGTTTAATGATGTCTTGTCTGAAGACCTCCTGCACAAGCTACCACCGACACGTGATATCCAACATGTTGACTTGACACCAGAGGCTAGCCTTTCCGACTTGCCACACCCTAGGTTGGATCCTGCTGAGAAAACTGAGCTTGAAAAGTAGGTTGATGAGTTATCACTAAAGGGCAAATCATAATTCTTTATCCCAATAAACATCCCTGTTTATAAGGACAAGTTTTGGAACTATATAGTGACCAAAGATGTAGAACAGATCAAGGATTTTACAATCTATGGTCAATCTATATCCACAGACTTGAAGGGTACCGTTATGGAAGAAACTAATGTTCTACATATCATAACTTTTCTGCTATTACGGTTAAACCTATAGGTGCTTTCCTTCAGACTTTACCTATTAGGATCTCACTTGACGTCGTTAAAATAACAGGTAAACTGCCACACACAGTTAGGATGATTCGCCTGATAATCCCTTTTGATCGAGGTCGTGTATATTGTGACTACTGAACTAAGTGCCTAAAATTTTAATATCCAATAGAGAGTCAAAGTTCCCTAACTATTTTTTGGAAGACTCTTTAGCAATAATAGGCACTAAGTTAAAGTTCCCTACTGCACTTCATTATAGGGTTTCTGAGTCTGCATTTTTCTAAACATCTGAGTCTGCATCATATTTTGCCACATACATGCAAGTTCTACACATGGGAAATCAGTGATACATTTGAACAAGCAACGCTACCTATAAGTGATGGTCTGACATCACGAAAGAAATTTAAAACTTTTTAGTGTTGACAATTTTGTGATGGTTCGGCTTCGTCCGAAATGGTTTCTCTCGAAAACTGTTAAAGATTTGCATGCTCGTAGTGTTGGACTTTTCAAAATCTTAAAAAAAATTAAATTACAATATTTATGTTATAGATTTGGCATCAGTTCTATTTTCAATATTGAAGACTAAGTGGTTTACAACGTCTCGATTATCCATAAACAATCCACTGGTTGATTAGCTTTATCCTGAGCCAATTTTTAAGAGTCCTTCACTTTCCCACTTCTAGATATTCATCCTATACAGCAGAGAAAATTGATAACATTTTAGATGATGAATTTACGATGCAGCTTGACTACTAATATGAGATGCCAGAAATAAACTTACAGCAGCAAGAGAATAATTATGCAGTTGACTCGACGGGGTCGAGTTCTCTCCCATCTGGGGAGAATTGATGGGGACATCTTAGCTCTAAATTCTATTATATTTTCAGCTTTATTTTCATGGTATTTGTGTTTGTATTTAAGTAAGTATTTGTGTCCATGTACTAAGTAGTGGTGGTAGTTATGAGAGTGTAATGTAGTGGGAAGTTATGGGTAGTTGTGTGGTAGTTGTAACTTCTAGCCTATATGAGGCATGATTGTGTACTTGTTTTGGAGATAATGAATGAATGTTTTGAAAGAAAAGCTCACTTGCCTGCATTCTTCTTCTTCATGTCCCCTCTCTTTCTCTTCTCTGGATTGAGATGAATGAAGAAAATCTGAAAAACAAAACTACTCTGCATGTATTCCTCCTCCTCTCTGTTTCCCTTTCTCTTCTCTTGAATGAAATCAGCCCCCCAACAGCAGCAGCGCACAGCAGCAGCAAAAGCAGCAACTTCAGCAGCAGAAGCAGCAACAGAAGCAACAGCAGCAGCAAAATCAGCAGTCCAGCAGCAGCTACAGCAGCATCAACAGCTACAGCAACAACAGTTGTAGCCGCACAACAGCAGCAGCAGCCTGCAACAGCTGCTGCAGCAGCCTGCAACAGCAGCAGCCTGCAACAACAGCAGCAACAGCAAGTGCAGCAGCAGCAGCAGCCTGCAACGACAGCAGCAAGCAACAACAGTTTCAGCAGCAGAAACAGCAGCTTCAGCAACAGAGCAGCAACAGAATTAGCAGTAGTAGCAAAATCCAACAGCAGCAGCGGCTACAGCAGCAGAATCCAGCAGCAATAGCAGCAGAATCCAGCTGCAACAACTACAGTCCCTCATCTTTCAACCACAAGTTCATCGACCACCACCCACGGCACCAAACGACCTTTCAGGTCCACCGTTGAGTTATCTACACCCTTATCGGAGTACGACAACGAGTTCTTGTCTGTGAGTTTATTTCAACGCAATCTAATAATTAGTTGAACTACACATCAGTGAATTCATCTATAAGATATTATCTCTATCTCATGTTGTCCATCATATTGTGAGATGTGTGATTATGTAATTCTTGTGATTGTTTATCTTTGATATTGTGACTAGAACTTGTCATGCATGATATACCTATTGTAATTAGATCTTATTGAGATTAGAAATGTTCAAAGCTAGCATGCAATACTTGATAAAATCTATTTGTTAACATTATTAGTTTTTCATTGCTTTCCTGCCGAAGATCTTTGTATTTGGTGAAACGTTGTGAGTTTGAGTATATCACTGATTTCCTACACGACACGTACGCGCCCCGTTTCACATCAAATGTACTCTGACCTTTAAAATAAATAAATGAATAGTGAACTACATGGTAGTTATTACATCACTTTGATCCCATTCGAGAGGGAGATATTATGTCTTTTTTCTAGCTTAATTGCAACACATGATGTATCTTGTTACGTGTTTTTCATTTTCAGCCTCTCTTATTCAACATCTGAGTTATTTTTGTTTCTTATTCCAAAATTATGTAGGCAAATACATTCGTGTGCAGATGCAAATGCTTCAGGTTGGGATGATCGCTAACAGAAACAAGAGCAATGAAATTTAGACTAACTCAAATATCTTGATACCAAAGGGAATAGCAACGGAAATGCTTGTCTGATCAGGGGCAATTTAAGAACACACAGGTGTCACTGTAATAGAGTGGTAAAACCTCTCTGTAGGGGGCAAGAGGTCTGGGCTCGCTTGCATCAGGCTATGACCTATATTTCAAAAAAAAGAAAAGAAAAGAAATACATCTAAGAGCAGAAAGGAACAAAACAAGTAATGTTTCATAGTAAAGTAGTGGCAGTGAAATCTTGTTCATTTCCATTGACAGTAAAAACGATTTTCACCAGGAACAAGAAAAAGAGTAGTTTCTAAAGAGCACTACATTCTAGGATTTGCATCTTTCAAATAAATTTTTGTATACATATGGATCTACATGCGGGTGTGTGCATATATGAATCAATCACACAAAAACAAACATACAAAACCCTTTATCCCAAACTTAACTATCATATCCCTTTCTAACTTCCTCCATCCATGTCTATTTAGGGTTACATCTAGCCCTTTTGCTTCATTAATAATAAAATCTCCAAATTGGAGCATTCATTAACCTCCTTTACACACACCCAAACCATCTCAATTGATTATCGCTCATTTTATCCTCAATATGGAGCAACCTCTAACATGTTCTGGATGCACTCATTTCTTAGGTTTTCTCTTAAGTGTACTGTCATTCATCCGTCTCAATATTCTCAACTCTCTCACAATAACTTTTTGAACATGTTATTTCTTAGTTTCCTAACATTCAAACAACAATGCACTTATAACATCAGACATATGGTATTATAGCCAATCTTATAGAAATTTCGTTCAATTTCATAGGTAACCGGTGATCACATAATGCATCAGAAGCAATTCCCCAATTTTACCATCCCATTTTGGTTGTATGAAAACCATCATTGATCTCACCATCATGATTAATGATTGATCCTATGTGGCAGCATCGGTCACTTAACTATTTCTTGTCCATCAACCGTAGGTATATATGCACAAACAGTTTTAATTCCTTACAATGCTTAGCATGCTAAAAAAAATACCAAAGAGGTCCTAAAGATTCCAGTTTTAGCATTGAAGCATCTATTAGGAAGTGTTGTCAAGGAGCTATGTGTTGGCTCACTCCAACACATTGGATATGTAGACAATTTTCGTGTCTTGGGATTTTTTTTTTTTCTAACACCAGCCCAGGAAGCTTTATAAAAATCCATGGAAATAGATATATTGCAACGAAGGAAAGAACTTAAAAGGTAGAGTGGAACAACTTGTAAAACTAGAAATACTAACAAAGGGAACACCATCCAAGATAACACCACTTTTGATTAGTTTTTATCAGTTAGTTAAGATTTGAGTTATTAGTCTTTGACTATTAGTTTGTTAGTTGAGATTTAAGCCTCTTATAAAAAGTGGTGCAAACATAATTAAGGAGTTTTATCTTGATGATTGAGACTAATAAATTGATTGAGTTTGAATTATTGATTATTTTATTGGGAGTGTGATTCTATGTCTTCTCTTCTAAAGGTTATGATTTTCTTTTTTTTTTAAATTTTTTTTCTAGATGTTCCCAAATTTCTCTACTTTTCCAAATCAATCTCATATCATTTTGGTATCAGAACAAAAAGTTGCCAGAATAGATGATGAACAGCAAGACGAGCTTTTGAAGCAAATTGTTCACAAGCTCAACACAATTAAACTCTAGTAGGAGCAACTCATAATGAGGAGATCAAAGCATGGGTTAGAAGTGTTAAAGGCACAATTCACGTCAAGTTGATCCCCGAGAGGAATCTTGCACTCAATTGAGTTAAAGCTAGAGGAAGTGATTGATGCAATCCCTGAATCGATTGATCCTAAAGGGCTCAGGCTAGGATGTAAGATAGGCGCAAAAATCATTCTCAATGGAGGGGAGTATAAATGGAAGGAAAAAGGATTCAAAAATAAAAGGTAGAATTAGTTAATTATTCCATTAGCTCTCTTTTCCTTAAAAAGAAACGATGATATATGTTTTGAATTTAATGTCTATTCCTAACATTTAGGCTAAGAAGAGGCAATAATAATGATCTTTCCTAGTTGGCTACTCTAACATGGGATATCTTTGGAAATATATCTTTCTTAAAAAAGTAAAAATTAGGAAGTTGAGAAGTCGGGGTGTGTGAGATATTGTTTTAAATATCAGATATCAGTGATATATCGCTCGGCAAAATTATATATCAGATATCGAATACCAGGTGATATATCACGATATGGTACTAGATATCGGATGTCAAATAGTACATCATACCGGATAAAGAATATACATGTGATTGCCTATTATATGAAACTACTTAAAGCAAGTTTAGGGTCATAAACTCATAGGGGATATTTATCTTTTGTAAAAGCTCCTCAAATGTGTTTGTAGATGCTCTTCAAATGTGTTTGTAGAAGCCATCACGTGGCGATATATCGAATATTTTCATCTCGGATATTGGGCGATATATCGATCACGTGGCGATATATCGGCCCTTATCAGTCCAAAATGATATCCGGTAAAATTTTATACTTATTGTATCATTTTAGATAAAATAACGACATATCGACTGATATACTGGTATCTCGGCCGATATTTAAAACAGTGTGCAAGGGGAGGGGTTGCCGCTGTTGCATGCCCCCTTGCCTCCGTCTCTGGTCAGATGGGTATAATTCTCATGTGCATGCTTCAATTTCCTAGGTGATTCCCAAATCCCCCACCTACACACAGTCAAGTCCCCTTTCATCACATTAACTTATTTGGTGCTTGTATAACACCACGTCTAACTTATTACTTTGAGGTTTGTTCATTTTGTTCTAGTTCAAAACTCGAGGTTTGAGTTTTCACCACCTAGAGAGGTTTGATGCAGAATGACCTCCACTATTTTAGCCTCACACAAATAATGTTATAAGTTTGTGTTATTATTTATTTAGGACTTTATTTGTAAGGCTTACCTTTATTTGTTTTATCTTTGTTTATGTGTTCAAGATGAGGATAGGTTAGAAATTTGATTTCTTAGCTGTTACTAGTTAGGTGAATTTGAGTCTTCTATAAAAGAAACGGGTTTAATCATAATTAAGGAGAGTCATTTTGATGATTCAAAGTAATGACTCAATCCAGATCAAGTTCTTAGGTACTTTACCATGGGTGTGATTCCATATATCTTCATAAGGGGTATGGTTCCCTATCTTCTCTTCTAATTGGTGTAATCATTTTTTTCCTTCCTCTTCTTCTAAATTTCCACTTTCTCAAATTAGTCCCCATTACAATAGAATTTCTCTCTTTCATTCATCAAGAGGGCCAGCATAACCCAGCTTATGCTGACTACTAGCTACCACCCTTCCAATAGTTGTGAGACCATATGACTCACAACATGATGATTCTCCTATATGTGCATAATGGAGGTGGCCCTAAAGAGAGAACATGGTGAAAAATGAAAGATTCAAGTAACTAGAATTAGGGATAAAGATACATGGCACATAAGAAGTATTTCTGCACTCAAAGTTTCAACCTTTGGCCATTCGGCTCAAAGAATTCACACAATCAATTTTTGAAAAGTAACCTTGCACGATACACACACACTCACAGACACAAAGAAAGAGAGACTTAGCTACTTTTGAAAGGATTTGAGCATGAATTATTCTCACTCAAATTCAATGTTACGACATCAATTAGAAGATCAACTTCATTGAAGTTGATTTATATTATTTAAAGCAACCAAAACTCAAAATCAAATGTTTTATAGTTTTCTTTTTCATGCATCAAGTAGGCACAAAATGGTCAGCTGAAAATAACATATTACTTAGATATATGACTTTAGATATAAATAAGTATTCTCGTTTCGACCATTTGATCATGATATAAACATTTAAAAACTCTCTCACACAAACTTTTATTAGGTTTCAAATATTCTACATCGTTAAACTAATCAACTCATTATTTCAGTCGTTCATTTTTGTGCCTACTTGATGAATAAGTTAAAAGTATTCAAAACATTGAAGTTTTATTTTTAAGCACTATTAAAAATTAGATCAACTCCAACAGAGTGGATCTTCAATTTGAATGGTCTAACATTGAATTTGAATGAGAAAGATTCATCTTCATATCCTTCTCAAACGATGCAAGTATATATATATATATATATATATATATATATATATATATATATATCCCTTAAAATTCTCATCTAATTACTTCTTACACAGAGGCTTCATAGCAACTCACTCTCCTTGCAGTCAAAGATTGGGAAAGCAGATATAAGTAACAATTATCCACTCTCCATAGTAACTAACTCTCCCCGCTGAAATAGGTGAGGCAGACACAACAGTTGCAGCTTCTCTTCTACTGATGGCAACCAGAGTAGCACTGCCATCTTCACTACCTGAGCAAAAGGCTCCGTGCAACAATAACCACAACTAATGAGTACCACAGCTTAAGCGACAACTTCGCTCTCGCACTCTCTCCTAATCAATAGATATAGGCTTTCTCCACCATGTCTCAAAGATAGGGTCAAGGAAAGAAACAACAGCTATCAACACCATGTCCATGACTCAATTGTTCCTCCTCTTATCACATTTGATAAATAAAGTATGCCTCACCAAAGCCTTGCCCTAAAACATCCAACCTACTCAAACCAGATGTAGTTAGAACTGCCGCCTCATTTTGATGGGGGAAACAAACGGCTTAGATTTAATAGATTTGAGATTTTTTATTTAAATTAGATTTGAATAGATTTGGTTGAGATTTAGGAGTTATTTAAATTTAGATGTGGTTAGATTTGATTAGTTTGTGAGAATTGATGTCATCAATAATTGCACGTATAGTGCACGTTGTAGGCTATATATAGCCATGTAGTGATCTTTGATATTTTTTAAATGATTTTGATAAAAAAATGAAGCTATTTGCTTAGGATTTGTGATGTGGTTCGACCCTATTATGCTTACCTTCTACTGTCACTATATTCATCGGGGATGAATATTTTCAAGCCAGGAGAATGATGAGGAATTGACAACCCAGATTTGGCATAATTTAGATTTTTATTTGAATTTAGATTTGGATAAATTTTGTTGAGATTCAGGAGTTATTTGAATGTGATTTCGGTAGATTTGAGTTTATCAATAGTTACGCGTGCGATGCACGTAATGTAGGCTATATATAGAGCCATGTATTGGATTTCTGAAACTAATGATGATTTGAATTAAAATTTATTTCCCAATTAAAATCTATATTGTTTGAATTAATCTCATGGATTAATTGAACCAGGCAATGAAGCTGAGCCCCATGTTGCGATCCGTGGTCATACCCCCAAAATCTCTATTCTTCTCCAATTCTACAAAATCCCACCACAAAACCCTAAATCCACTCTTCCGTCTCACATCATTTTGGTATCAGAGTCGAAGTTCATGTTTCCCTTCACAAATTTCCAAAGCCTCTTTAGCAAAAAAATTATTGTTCTGAAATTCGACTGAAATCCCAATCTAAAATTTAAAAAAAAATTTGCTACTGTTCATCTCCCCCAACCTCTAGCACCCAACCCCAATCCACCTTCATCCTCAAAACCTTAGATCCACGCCATCTCCATCACCACCGTGCCTCCGCCGCTCCACCCACTGTTCGTCGGAGCTCCATCATCAATCTCCCGCTTCACCTGACACGACGACAGCACCTCGCCGCCCTCATCTTCATCCAGATCTGCCCTCGTTGACACTCAGACTTCATCTCCGGCCTCCTTCCACATCTTCAACACCACCATCGCCTTCATTGGTGATTTCAGACCTTATCCCTGACGACCCCGCTCCAGATCCAAATAAGGTCCAAGGCTGTCGCCGCCTTTCCGTCACGAGATCCAGCCTTCGTCGTCGACATCAGATCTTGCCATCGCCCTCCTCGAGCGCCGCAACTACGACGTCGCCAATCCTCCTTCTCGACAGCAACATCAATGGCAACGGCAACAATGAACATCCCCTCCCCCAATGACCTCATTGTCTTCAGATCTTCGTCGACCTCATCGCCGTCCTTTTTATCACCACCGCTCGCCGATCCCTTTTTTCTTCCTCGCAAGAGGACCGCCGCCTAGATCTTCTTCAACCTCCAGAACATGGCCTCCGCCGGCCTCCTCCGCCCTAGCCATCTGCCTTCGCTGGCGACATCGTATTCCGATAACTCCCTGTTCATCCCCACCACAGCGAACTCTAGCCATCGTCTCTCGCATCACCTGAGAGCTCCAAGCCCTAGCAAGGATCGGGAGAGGACGGAGAGAAGCAAAGATTTGGGTTAATTGGGACATTTTCTCTCAAACCTGATTTATAAACCCAATTGGATTTAAGTTTGGAACCAATTGGGTCTTTCCAACAACTAAACCCGACCCAAACCCGAATCAGTCTGATTCAGCCGACCAAGTCAACTCATCCGATCGAGTTGACTCACCGAAAACGAGTTGACTCGGGCCGAGTCAACTCAGTGAGTCGACTGAGCTAACTCAGTACAGCAGCACAATCGCAGTCCAGAGGCCATTTCTCCTCCTTCCTCCCGCTGATACCCCTCAACCCTAACCCAACTTCGTGTCGCCGCTTCCTCCTTCAACTTGGCCGCTGGAGTATCTTCGCTGCCACCGCACCGGCCCTCCAACATCACTGACTCCACCGCTGGCACCAAGACATCGTCTGACCGACGCCACGATTGTCCCACCACCTCCTCCTCTTCTTTTTCCTCTTGTCGCCCTCATCGCCTCCCTGCCATCATCGACATCATCCACCAACCTCACGGGCATCTTCTTCTAGATTCAACGTCGTCATCAACACTCTGACGAGCATCGTCGATGAGATCTCCACGAGTTCTCGACAAAACATCGACAACAGCACCATCGCCACCATCTTTCCACCTCGCCGATATCGTCAGGCCACTTCGCCGACCGTCGACCAGTCCCGTCGACCTCGCGTGCCCTAGCTGTCGAGCGAGAGGAAGAAGAGAAGTAACAGGTTGTAGGTAAATTTTTAAACCCGAATAAGTTTGTAATCGGGTTTAAGTGAAACCCATTTGTAATCAGGTTCGGATACATCTCAGTCCACCCGAATCCGATCCAACTAGAGCCGACTGAGCCACTGCTAATGTCATCGGCCCAGTTGCTGACATCACCGACTCAACCGAGCTGACCGAAGCCGCCGGCTGAGACCCGGCTCAGACTCGGCTAACTCAAGCTGCCGAGCCAATGCTGACATCATGGGCTTGATCTGAGCCGCCACTGTACATAACAGAACAGCAGTCCAGATCCGCTTCAAGCCTGTTCAGAGTCGGATTTGAGTTCTGTTTGAAGTGTTGGATCCACAATTGAGCCTTAGAGATACTGAGAGAATTTCGCAACATTCAGACAGCAGATCCGACCTCCACAAGCCCCTATTTGGTATCAGTACTGCTCAAGTTGCGGACCAGTAGCGTGGTTCGAGCTTGTTTCAGGTTCAATTTGTGTCGTTCTCGAGGCAGCCATCTTCTAAACCCTATTGTCGCTGTCTAAGATTTTCATGAGTGATTTCAGCTCTCCAATGTCAGTATTTTTTGAAAGATTCTTAGAGGAATTTTGTGTTTGGGCGAACAACTCACCTATCAAGTGATATCCTGACTTGACCTTATTTATTAATTGCTTAATTTTGCAAATGCTACTGGACTGCGACAATTTGTAGTTGATTTGTATTTGTTTTCCCTCGAGTGTTGCTTCATTGTTTGTCACTTTTCATCAATTTAGAATTGCATTTTTCTCACATTTAGAGGTTGAATCTTTAGAAAATTTTAATTTTTTTAGTTTAGTGCATGCATATAATTTCCTTTGAGTCTAGGATTATCTATTGCATCTGCTTGATTGCCTGACTTGCATTTGTAGCCAACATGAGTTATCAGTATATGTTTGCACTAGAGATGACTATGAGAGCACTGTTGCCCATGATTGGCGTGCTAAGAAAGGTGAAATAACGCGTAGATTTAAACTGAAAGATTCAAAATTTGATGTTTATGTGATCTTAGTATTTTCAGTGATTGGTTGGCTAATATGAAGTGCTACTTTGATTGGCATAGATTTCCAACACGGCTAGACTCCTATTTGCAAGGAGAAAACTCGTAGGATCAGCTAATAATTACTGGACCTTGGTAGAGAGATTTTGTGAGACGTAGAGTTCTCATAGAGTCTTGGGAAGAAATGAAAGAAAAACTTAAGGAAAAATACCTTCCGACTGTCACTTAGATCAATTACACAGCCTCCGTCAGGGTGATATGTTGGTCCAAAATTATATAGTCAAATTTGAGGATTTAATCCTTCATTGTGATGTGAAAAAGCACCGTTCTCATAATGTAACTAGATTTGTTTGGGATTTAAAAATCAAAATAAGACGTACTACAATCTCTGGCTCTTATGATTTAGACATCGTTGAAGAGGATTTTGATGTTGCCTTAAAATTAGACTTGAATTTCACAAGATTAGTCAATGTCAAGGTCCGGTGTTCTAAGTGTGAGGAGGTATAGAGACGATGATTATCAGTACCCTTCGAAGAGTCGATATGTTAGTATTCTACCGGGTGATGATGTTGATGACTCGAAGGTTCTTGAGGATGTCTATGTTCTTTCTAAAATTACTAGTATAATTGAAAATATATCAGTTGGTTCTGACACACCGATTCTTGATGAGAGTTATGCTTCTATGAGGGTACTAATGAAGCAGTGAATGCGATAGTCGAGTCTGATACACCATTAACTGTTGATTCTCATGTTCATGATAATAGTGATACTATGCCTGAATTAGTAGAGTCTACTGTCTCTAGTCAGATCTCTAGGTATTCATTTGCCACACCTATGATAGAGGATGAGATCGATCACGAGATAATTGATTCTAGCGTTATTACATCTTGTAGGTCATCTAAGTCCCCTCGTGTTGGTTATGATTTTCTGGTCGTTCCTACCGAATCATCTTCTAGTGAGTTATCGAGTTCCTTATTATGATCCAATAGGTAGTTTCTAGTGCTTCTTCCTTTACTGGTTGTTTGGAGCTGCTCGAATCCAGTTTACCATTAGCGGGGATCGATGTGTGTTCCCCTGGACATCTCGTATCTCTTTTTTCCATCATTGGGAGTTATGCCTGGAGTGCATATTGCATTGCATTTGTCAGCTCCATATGACAATGATATCACTAAGCCGATAGTAATTTACAATGAAAACTATAAATTTGCTACATATCTATATAATATTTTGCAGAAATTTACACTTGATAATAAGATAATTGTTACAAGTCACTCTGAGACCGTGAAGAAGTTTTACGTTTGGCGTACATGTTCTGATAGGATTCTGAAGAGGAGTAATTCCATTACTTACGAGTTGAATATCCCATAGGATCTTCGTATCAGTCCAACTTTCATCGAAGAATAATTTGTCTCGACATGTTGCATGTGTCTTATTCAAGCTCCTGTTGATTATAACCGATCTGTTATGAAAGTCAGTTCCACCTCCATCATCGTGATTCAGACATGATGCATCAGCGTCGATTCTCCGGCCATCACTTTGCCCTGATCAAGGATTCGTAATGCGGTTTAGTCCACCTAATCATACTTATCTTGTACCTACCACCTATGTAACACAGACACTTCTAGCATGGAGCCGTGTTGTGTCCAAAACGTGCCGCACACGTGTGACGAATATACGTATCATGTATATTTTTAAGAATTTGCCACGTGTCGTATCAATTTCAACATTCCCGTGTCTGTGCAACATAGCCTACCATTACATTCATCGGGAATAAATATTTCAAGCCAGAGAGAATGATAGGGTATCAAACGGTTCAAATTTAGTAGGACTTGTTGATTTTATAAATTTAGATTTGAGTAGATTTGGTTAAAATTTAGAATTTATTTGAATTAGATTTGAATAGATTTGATTTTATTAATAATTGCATGTATGGTGCACGTATTGTAGATTATATATAGCCATACATTGAATTTTAAAAGTAATAATGATTTAACTAAAAATTTATTTTCATTTGAAACTTGTGTTGTTTTGGTGTAATCTCATAGATAGAATCGAATCAGGTGGTGAAGTCAAGATCTGTTTTGCAATCCGTAGTCATACCTTATCCCCAAATTCTTGTTTTTCTCCAATTTCACCAAAAATTTCACCATAAACTCTAATTCTCCTCCGTCCCACATCATGTATATTAACTAATTACACGATAGATTACATTAAGGCAATCAGGGTTCAGCTAATTCTAGTTGGCATGTGGCCCGCTCAGCATAGAGTTCCACAGAATATACCAAAAAAGGGTAAGTTGGAGGTTTCAGTGACTCATTAAGCCAAACATAAATGTAATCTTTGTATGTTGTAGGAAGTTAAAACATGTGACATTTAAAGTAAGTATCATATAAGTTATTAGAGCAACAGATGTGGTGCTTGCATGCAGAAGAGTATCAACAGATCATAATATTCAATGATGTCACATCACTGGAATTGTAAGTTGTAAATGAGTGATAAGACATGGTTTAAAAATCTTGGTATCTACATCGATATCGGCCAATAATTTTTAGATTCAATATCATCAATATCGGCCGTCAATATTGGCAATATAGGCAACATTAGCCCCGATATGAGCTGATATAATAAGGATTAATATCGTATCAGCTACTTCAAAATCTGATATGATATTCATATGTAGGAATCAGCCGATATCTGGCACCAATGTAATAAGATAAAAAGACTCATCTAATGGATATCCTTTCGTTCTTTTCCCCTCAGAGAAAATGAGAAGATGATGCCTGGGAATTCAAAAAGTTCCACACTTGCCATTTCATTTATATTTTTAGCGTTGAGCTTTACTAAGTCATTTTTGGTTGTAAAGATCTACAAAATGCACAAAAAGGAATATATAGAAGCTTCTATATAATGGTTGTTTACCAGGTCACGTGGATAATTGTCAAAGAAGTTCCTATTCTTAAATATTTATCCAACATGACAATTCTTTGATGCTCCCTTTGTACACGTCTTGTACAAGTTCTCCTAAATGTTTGCTCAGAGGTATCTTATGATACTTCAAAAACATTTTGATATGCATTAGCTACTTTTACTCTTCATTTTAAGAACTATTAAATGTTACAAAAAATATATCAGAACAATATCTATAAAAATGTATTGATAAAGATGATTTTGTTTAAGTTCTTCTATTGGACGATCCAATTCACTAAGTGTCAAATTATCATAAATCAGTACCTGATATCCATGATAGAACAAATTGTAAAGGAAATATGTTTCTATCAGCATGTCATTGCCATATCATCTAGTATCAGTATCTGATTCATGCAGGCTAACAAGGCCTCACAGTTATGCAATCGCATCAGTAGAAAAAAAACATGAAAGTTGGAAATATTACCAATATGCTGCTTCTATTGTCCTATTTCTATTTTATCTATGTTACCATTTGTAAAGAAAAATTCAAAGAATCTAATTGCACGCAACTAAATCCAACTGGGTTTAACATTTTCATTTGTATTTTATTCTTTTTTAGTGAAAAATGACTTCAACTATAAAGTGAGGAATATAGTATTTGTATTTAAGCCCCATTCACAATTCCAACATGTGGAGCCTTATAAAATATACATCTTTACATAGCTATACTACAATTTTGTAGAGATCCCCTACGTATAAGCTTTTTGTGTCCTTATGCTAAGACAGATATCAAAGAAATAACTTTTACTGTATAATACCTATGTTGCATGGATTCTTCAATCAAGGTGGTGTACCCGTGTCTGACATATATGCAATACTTGGATAGTAAAATATCTAATGGATCCCTGTTGGATGCCCTATGACGTATCCTTGAATAATTCAACTCATTCGAGATGTATCAGGACATGTCCAGTCGGAGTCTAAGAAGTTACCAACCTAGAGATGCATCCAAGATTAAAAATTAAAACCCAATGCATGATGGTAAATTAATATTTCCATCTGGTTTTATATACATTTATATAATTTGCCATTTTCTTAATAAAGAATTATGAACATTCTGGCATATACTGATTAAAACAATACCTGAATTATTATGTTTTCTAACCATTACAGCCTTACAAACCCATGTTATGGATAAATCACACACATGCGCAATTTTGTTACCGCTATATTTGTGACGTATTTGTATTCTAGATTTTCAAGATTTTCTAGATTTTCTTTATGTGGACCCCTGTAGTGTTGTATCCATATTTCATACTAATATACAAAACAAAGATAACATTTCTCCAAGAGTTTTCCTCAAAAATGAATCCTACTAGCGTATACCGAGCTGTGGAGGGGGAAGGAGGAAGAAGAAGGCGGAGGAGGGCGATGAAAGAAGAAGGAGGAGGAGGAGGAAGAAGACGGATGAAGGAAGATGGGAGGGGAGAGAGGACGGCAGCGACAGCGAAGCCCCGCGGCGGCTCTCTCTCCCTGTGGCGGCTCTCTCTCCCTCCCTCCCTCTCTCTTGCTCTCTCGTTCTCTCTTTCGTGCGGAAGTGAAGACGGACAAAATTTGTATATGAGTCACGGAAGAAAACATCCCTTCGGTCAGGGGTTTTGATTAAATTTCAATTTTTTAAATGATGTCTATTGAAGAAAATAACTTTTTACATATGAACCATTAAAATAACTCTTTTCCCATAAATTCTATACATCACTATAAAATTAAAATTAAAAGGGAATTTATTTTGGAGGAAAGTTCTTGGAGAATGCAGTCTAATATCTATAATGTTTCATGTTTTACTCTTGTACATGTATTCCTCTAGATATGCCATTTTACACATACCTCCCTGTCATAAATAGGATTCTAAATTATAATTTTTGCATACATATCCCACTGTTTTTTTCATGATACATTTATGAATCTACAATCAAGTTTTAGGTTAAAGAAAAAATAGTGCACATTCATCACATGCGCCCAAGATTCTGGTCTCCAGGTATATTGTAGACTTGTAGTATTTACAACATAATCATGTTCACATCCATGCTTCACAGCATCTTTATTGACATATACATGTCAGTATGTAGGTTTTCAAGATTGCAAGTATCACTGTTGTGTTATGTCTATATCCCATATCCATGTTGCGGTTACACTCTTATTAGAGAGTATGCAGTCAGTCTATTCTCCATGGAACGAAGTACTACACATTTGCATGGACTCCTTCTTTTGGCTGTTATACGCTAAGTAAGCTCTATAAAACATAGCGTTATTAATTATTGTAATCTTCAAGTCAGAAGTCTCCATATTAACAGACATTACATTTTTCAAGTACTTGTATAGTGCTTATGTTGGTCAAACATAATGATTAGTTATCCCAAATCCATTCATCCAGAGTAAATTTGATGCAAACAAAGTCTGATTTTAGGAAATGACAGCCATCATTTTCTTCAGTTAACAAATTAAAGATGAATGCTAAAAACCAGAGTCAGGAAAGGAAAGAACAGCATTGGATAAGGAAGATAGGACACGAACTTACATCTTTCCTGTAGATGGCTCCTTGAAAGTATAGTAAAGTCGGGCGTTCATCAAATAGGGCAGAATCATTTACAAAGGTCCCAATCATGTGTCTGTAAGGCGCAATGACATCTTTTTCGACATTCGCTACACGCGGGGGGTACCTCCCAAAATCCGAAAGAATGAATACGCAGGGCCACAGCTTCATCCTTGCATCCAACATGCTATTTGGATGGTGAGCCAAAATAATATGGTCTCTCCCCCCTGATCTCTTCCATTCCTCCCGTTCCATCAAATACTTAACCAGCTGGTCCTGCAGGATCTTGTTCCTATTAGGTTTCGTCCTACTATACCGATTGTAACTCAGAGATGAAAAGAAAGGCACAAACACGACATCCGCTTCTTTTGCATCCAGAACTCTGACAGCAGTGCAAGGTCCGGGCCGGTTAGGAAGCCTCGACGCCAGAAGATCCAATGTAAGCCAATATTCAATGCTGTGCTGGAGATTCAGGCCCCCCGGATACCTGGGGATGTTCTTGGTAATATCAGGCCAGACACCTTTGCTGCCGGCCTCCGGTTTCCACTCTAACAACCCGAAGTGATACTCAGGGGGCATATCATACATGAAAACTTTCAAGATTGCGTGTTTCGGGTCACATGTGTTGATCCCTTGTCCTTGGGGCTCCTGCCACCTACAATGGAAGAGTGTGCTGATTCTGGGTGTAATGTGGAGACACCATCAGGGCATCGAGGGGCGGTGCTAGCACTTTCGGCCACGGAAAGGGGCCTGGTAGAAGACGTAGTCAATGGCAACCGGTTGGCGTCAATGATATGAGAAGCACCAGATGAACCCAAGAGGAAGACCCACGACAACAACAACAAGAGTGTTGACATGGTGAAGAGAAAGAAGAGGGATTTCCGGCACGCAAGGCCAAAGAAATGTATGTTCTTATCAGGCATTTTCACATGAATTCATCAGTAAAAATCACAAAAAGTTGCCAAGAATTCAACTAACTAGCAACAAGCAACAAGCAAGTATTCATGATGCTATACAAAAAATGGATGGAAGAATCTATAGTCATTGTAAGCACTGCATCAACAATTTCAGAGATAAAACAATCGGAACCCATGAACACAAAGAATCCAGAGAACCCATTTGCTTCAATGAATCAAAGGAATGAAAACGAAGCAGACCCAGAAGGGCAAATTGAAAGTTTAATTGAGGGGAGATCTTAATTTACCAACAAAATCGTCTTGTCTTTAGGAATTTGCCCAGATGAAATGGAGAGCTTTCAAACTTCCTCTTCATTCGGGTTGTTTCCTCTTCGATTTGATTTGGAATGAGAATTGCCGTCAACATCGGAGGAGAGGTTGGGAGAGATCGGTGGGGGCGGGGCCGTCAAGGTCTCTCCTCGGCTTGGCTTGGATCAGACTCCAAGCAAGGGGCACGTGCTAGGCACGCCCGGGAGAGGAGGAGGAGAAGAGCGGGCAAAAGGGCTCATTTTCTTTTGCTGGCGGAGGTCCCAATGCTGAGCGCTAATGTCCATGGATCTGTTTGATTATTGTAATTGGTCATGATTTGTAAGTTATAATTTATAAAATTTTTTACGACTGTAAATAAATTAAATGCATATAAGTTTTAAGGTTTTTTGATGGTACAAGTGAGAAAATATATTGTGTTTTACGGTGTTTGGATGGTACAAGTGAGAAAATGTCTTGTGTTTTACGGTGTTTGGTTATTGTAATGGGCGTGTTTGGTTGCAGGGAAGTGGGCTGAAGTAACGAAATAGGGAAGTATAATTGCTCACTTCTCTATCTATTCAAACACCGGAAAAGGAAAATAAGAAACTTTTTTTTTCTTTTTTCTTTTCTCTTTTACACAACCATTTCTTCACTTACAGAGTGATACAGTTAATTTTGTGGTTATGTAAATTTCATTTGTAATAAGTTGTAACTCAAAACAGTTACTTTTTTGATCATGTAAATCTCACTTGCATTCTAATTACAATCTATTTTTTATTTTAATATTATTTTGCGATCAACTTTTCCGCTTCCACTTCTACAATGCCATCCAAATACAGGAAAAGACATAACATTTTTCAAACCATACTTCCCAACAACATCTAAAAACCGGAAAACTTACCAACCAATTTCCAAGTTCCAAAGAAAACTATTACCACTTCTGCACTTCTTCACTTTCGCCCTTAAGCAAACAGGCTCAATGTGCAAGTCTTAAGTGAAAAAGTTCATCACAAAATTAACTGTTTGATGATTTAAAAATTTTAAATATTACAAATAAACATGAAAAATATTAAATATAAAAAATTAACATTAATATAAAAAAATACAAATTTGCATGACCTTAAAATTAACCGTAAGCGAATGATAATTAAGTTGTAAGCGAGTGATAATTGGGTTGTATAAATCTTTTACGAATTACGGTGCAAACAAAAATTATAATTATAATTAGACTGTAAATTATTTATAAATTACAGTAAAAAGTAAGCATAACAAACAGCATGTCTCTGTTTTCTTCCTCTCCGGTCTCGCTCGCAGATGCTTTTCATTCACCCGTTTGTTGATTGGCTGTTTGTGTTAGTTAGCCTAGCGCTTTTTCGGCAATGCCATGAAGTTTAGTGGAGTGTTAGGTGCACGCCAAACTTTCAAAATAGGCTGTCGTTACCATGTAATGATTATTCAGGGGCCATAGATGTTATTAGCAAGTTTTTTCGACTGTTGTTTCATTTTGCAATTGAAGTTGCAACTTCAATTCACAATTGCATTGATCATGACGTGTTTTGGTTTGGTGGCGGAAGTGAGAAAAAGCGAAAGTGAAAAAAATTATTTCCCACTTTCGGTTTTTGTTTAAAGCTGACAAAGAAATGAAAAAAATCTTTTTTCTTTTTTCTTTGCGTCTCCTTTTTACATTGTCATTTTCCTACTTACAAGATGCTATCATTAATTTTTGTGGTCATGTAAATCTTACTCATAATAAGTTGTAGTTTAAAATATTTAATTTTGCGGCCATGTAAATCCCACTTGCAATTTAATTATAGTAAAAAAATCATAATTAATATTTATTTTAATATTATTTTGCGGTCGACTTTGTGGTCGATTTTTTTCATTTTTACATTGCTTATCAAACAACAAAAAATACAATATATTTTTCTATTTATACTGTCACATTACAACCAAATACCGAAAAACTTACTTATACAAATCTCAATTTCTTATTTTTTCCTCACATTTTCCATCTTATTTCTCACTTACGCATTTTTCTCCCACTTGCAGCAAGCTAAACAGACAATTAATTATTTTTATAATTGCAAGGATAATTGTACTTTAGTCAGAACAAAACAAAAAACTAACGATGGCACGATAAGAATTTGAAAAAAAATAGAAATATTTTGTTTTATAAAAACGATCGAAAAGAGGTGTTCTATTGTAACTCATATAAAAACTTTGTTCGTCGGCCCGTTTTTTTCTTTTTTCTTTTTCCCGCCCTCAGTGGAAGCCCTTAGCTCTTCCACTTCAATGCTCTCTCTCTCTCTCTCTCTCTCTCTCTCGGCCCGCACGTTTCCATTTTACAAATAGTCCTATGTGGGGGCCCACTGACCGGGCCCAGTAGAGTATAGTCTAGCCCATGGTTTGGCGCAGTGATACCGTTTGGAATTGGGCCTCTGCCTTCTTTGCTTCTTCTTGGTCGCCGCCCCAGCTACCAGGGTTTGGTGAGGGTCAGTCCTCACACCTAACCCTCGAGAATCTTCTCCATTTAGTTCCGCACACTGTCAACCCAATCCACCTCTTCTGTTTTCGATTTGTGGATTTGCTTTTCGTAGGGCCATGGATTTGTTGCAGTCTCAAAGCAGCGTTCAGATCCTCGGCATCGCCGTCGCCGTCGCCGCTGTCGGCATCGCCGCTGCCTACTTATACCTTAGCTCCAAGAGACCCAAGGGTAAGTTGGGCGCGCGCGTGCTTGCTCTCTCTTCTTTAGAGAAGTTTCATTGATTCTATTCTATTCTATTATTTCTTTTGACCTTTCCTCTTCGTCCTTTCTCCCCCTTTTAATTGTTGTTATGTTTAATAATTTCTTTGTAATTTTCCTTTCTGCGTGTGAAGACCGAAGGCATGTTCGATGATTAGTCTCCAGTTCTCACTGAATTGACATGATGTCTAGATTTCAGATTCAATGCTAGAATGATAATTTTGAGTTGGAACCAGTGGTACTGATTATTATTATTATTCTATTTTGTTAAAAAACAGGTTGCTTGGATCCTGAAAACTTCAGGGATTTCAAATTAGTCGAACGAAGGCAGCTCAGCCATAATGTCGCCAAGTTCCGATTTGGTCTTCCTACGCCTACCTCTGTGTTGGGTCTGCCCATTGGGCAACACATTAGTTGCAGGTCTACCGTCAATTTTATATGCTTTATACTCTTTTGAGGTGCCATTGTTAGTCCTGGCTGAAGTTTTATTGTCTGGTTTGATAGGGGAAAGGACAGCGTCGGCGAAGAGGTTGTCAAACCTTATACTCCGACTACTTTGGACTCAGATGTTGGATACTTTGAACTTGTCATAAAGGTATGAATGTTCACACTATATGTGTGATTGTGATCCTATTTCCACAATAACCCAGCAAAGTTCAATGGGTGGTGCATTAACTTTGTAACCATTATTTTCATGAAAAATGGCTCTGTTTTTGAAATGTAGATGTATCCTCAAGGAAGAATGTCTCATCATTTCCGTGAGATGAAAGTTGGTGACTACTTGTCCGTAAAGGGACCCAAGGTATACAATTTTTATTCTTTCTAGAGTACATCATAGTATATATATTAATGTTCCAAAGCATAGATGGATTCGTGTTTGGACCTGCCTACATGTCAATACTGTTCTCTTTTTCTTCCTAAATTCATGATGCCAATATATATTTCAAATATGTTATTAATCTTTTCCACTTATTTTTGCAAATTCTGTTGAAAAAGTTACATTGTTAGTAATTTGTAAATAGGGGTCCATATGATTAATATTAGTGGCTCTTTGTTAGACTATTAAAGTGAGGTATGTTAGGTAAAGAAGAAAGCAATCAACTACATAAATCTCTAGGCCCTAACCTTTGTGGCCATATGATGCTCAGAAGAAGCACATCTCTGACTTTTTTGGGTTATATATATATATATATATATATATATATATATATATATATATATATATATATATATATATATATATAGAGAGAGAGAGAGAGAGAGAGAGAGAGAGAGAGAGGAGAGAGAGAGACTTGTGTAGTTCCGGAAGGGATCCGAGCTCGAATTCTTCCCACTCAGATACAATCATACATCATTAGAATACAAGATCCATTTCGTTGAAGTTGATCTATATTATTTCAAGTATATATAAATCAAAAATCAAATATTTCGAATACTTTTTGGCCATGCATCAAGTAGGAGAAAATACACGGCCTAAATAATGAGTTGGTTAGTTTAACAGTGTAGAACATTTGAAACCTAACAAAAATTGGTTAAGGGGTTTTTAAATGTTTAGATCATGATCAAATGGTCGGATCGAGAATTTGTTTGTCTAAATACATAGATCTAACCAACTCACTACTTTCGGCCGTCCATTTTGTTCCGCTTGATGGATGGGCAAAAAATATTCAAAACACTTGATTTTTTTTATTTCTAGTTACTTTAAATAATATAGATCAACTTCAACGGAGTGGATCTTGTATTTGAATGTTAGATGTTGGTATTTTAGTGGGAAGGATTCGGGCTCGAATCCTTCCGGAACTAATCAAGTCTCTCTCTCTCTCTCTCTCTCTCTATATATATATATATATATATATATATATATATATATATATATATATTGTGTGAACAAATTCCTTTGGGACCTCACTTAACCGAACCCATCCCCACCTTATCACTGAGGCAGGCATGAAACTGTTTTCTAGTTTGAGTTTTATTGCAATGTGCAGTTGTACCTAGGTGCAGGAAGTGTATTGTACATGAACTTCCTTCAAAGGGTGTGGAACATTGGCTTACAATTGATATTGACATGATTCAGAGTAGATTGGAGTGTGTAACTGCAAATGCTTACGCGCGAGGTTATTGCTTTCAGCTGTTACATTGCATTGTGTTGTAATCAGTGAGTGGTTTATGGTTTATAGCATTCTGAATCCTGATGAATAGACCTCACATAGTCTAAGTCACCTCTACCTTGTTCATCTTTGCATTCAGCCAAAAGTAACTGTATTTGTTGCTTTACTTAGTTGATCATAGCATTAAGAGTTTATCAAATGCTCATTGTTCTATCATAGTCATTACCCAAGAATTTTATCATTGAGTGGGGTTGACCATGTTGCACAACCTTGAATAGCACACTTATCCTCAAATCATAAATCTTTTCCCCACCCCTTTCGCTCACCAATGCCCGTGCAGTTTCTTCATTGTTTTTTTTCCTAATTCTGTCAAAGGTCCTCATCAAACGTTCTACACCATACATTCCGTGATAGTTCTGGCCTTTACCTTATACACCATACTAAAGGGCAGCCTTCAATAGGTCGTGCTGTTAATTTAAGAGGCTTATGGCAGTCTTGAACTTCCTTCTTGATCTTAAGACTTTGTGCATAAATTCAGTTAAAATTCACTAGGGCATAAAGGGAAATGATAAGAGGAAATGAGGAATAAAGTTATGCTTTGTGAAGGATATTTATCATCATGGGTAAGTATATGCACATTCGAGAGTCATCTCTATGTTGGCATCTTTGTTGGAAGCTACATGCACAAAGCCTTTACTGTAACAATATACTTCTAGTTGATGAGAGATTCTTTTCGGCACAACCTGCTAGGTTATTATGTCAAATCGTCTGACATGCCCACTGCTACTGGTCCACATACACTAGTGGAGTGCTTCGAGGAAAATGTGAGAATGAATTTTATCCTTCAGCTTCCTGAATGTAAAAGACATACATGATTTGATGCTTGTGATAACCCAATCATTTTTTGAGTTGGCACCATTTGTGACACATATAGGGAGGTTTCAATTTATGGTAAAACTTTTTTAAAGATAGAAGATGCATGCCTATTTGTATTGTGTTATGACAAATATTTCAATCTGTTTGTGCTTATAAATCATGGACTGAGAAGGTTGTGGTGCATGACCTATTTTCTTGAGCTCCCTTCCTATGCAATAGAGGACAGAGAGGCAAGGAAGGAGCCTTGGAAAGTTAGATGGCTTTGAATGGTATAACTACGTTGTATATATATATATATATATATATTTATTTATTTATATATATATATATATATATATATATATATATATATATATATATAATATATAGGGCTTACTGTACCTCAGCCTGCAGGCTGAGAGAGTTTCTCAGCCTGCGGGACGTGGCTGAATATAGGCCACACATCGGTCGCAGACTGTGGGCGCCAAAAAAAACAAAAAATCCCGCCTAAACAATCGTGAAACAAATTGACAAAAATACCCCTTTTATATGACGACTACGACTTCTACCATTGAAAAGTAAAAAAACATTCCATGGTCGCAGTTACTTAATCATTTATCAGTTCCCAATGCCACTATGGTCGCAATAATGAACTGTTTTGGAGTTCAAAGTAATTTAAAATTATACTGTATTAACTTTTAAACTGTTTTGGATAACTGAACAGTCACCTAGGAAGTATACAATTTTTGGGAAAAGATAGAAAATATATTTGAGAGATATTCACGTGGTCCGAGAGCTTAAACCTTTTGGAATTTCGGGATTAAAAATATATAAAGGGTCATGAGCTAAGGATTAAAAACATACTAAGTTATTTTTCCTCAAACTCGTTACTCTCACTGTTCGGAAAATACATTCAAAAAATGTCTTCACCATCACCACCGTTTTCACCGGAAAGAAGCCAATACATTCAAACAATGTCTTCACCATCACCACCGTCTTCACCGGAAAGAAGCCAATCATCAAATGATTTTATGTTTAGTTCTGAAACAATGTCTCGCTACGGGTCAGAATCTGAGCTTGATACAGACGACCCTTTCTGGGAGTTCATTGATGAACCAAAACACAAACATGAAGAGGAAGAAAGCGACGATGAGACTGTACCTGAAGAGGAGGAAGAGACAGAAGACGAAAGCGATACAGAAGACGAAAGAATGACTCTTGACGATGAATCTGATTACGATGGTGATGACGACGATTAGAAGTTAAAAAATTGTATTTTGTTTTTCTTTTTAAATATATATAAATCTGTTTTCTAAAGTTAATTGTGTGAATATATTTTTTACTACTATGTACTGGTTGAAATACTGCGACCATGGACGCAGACTTAATAAATACAATGCGACCTTGGTCGCAGTTGCTGGTCTTTACTCTTAATTAACAACATCACTGCGACCTTGGTCGCAGTTGGTGGTCTTTATAAATAATCAACAACAAACACTGCGACCTTGGTCGCAGTTGATCGCCGCAGTCTTAAAAAAATAATCTGCAATCTTGGTCGCAGTTACTGGTCGCAGTTGCTGGTCTTTACTCTTAATCAACATCACTGCGACCTTGGTCGCAGTTGGTGGTCTTTATAAATAATCAACAACAAACACTGCGACCTTGGTCGCAGTTGATGGCCGCAGTCTTAAAAAAATAATCTGCAATCTTGGTCGCAGTTACTGGTCGCAGTTGCTGGTCTTTACTCTTAATCAACAATATCACTGCGACCTTGGTCGCAGTTGGTGGTCTTTATAAATAATCAACAACAAACACTGTGACCTTGGTGCTGGTCTTTAGTCTTAATCAACAACACTGCGACGAGGTGACACGTCACCGCAACAGTTGCTTAGTCGCAGTTTTTGGTCGCAATGTCAACCCTGGTCGCAGTTTTTTCTGTTTGCACTGTAGTCTTATGCGACCTTGGTCGCAGTGTCGTCTCTGGTCTAAGTTGTTTTGTTTGCAATGCATGACTGCGACCAAAGGTCGTAGTTTATTAAAAACAAATATGCTTTTTATTTATGTCCACGCATTTATCTCCAGGCATGTGAAAATGATACAAAAACGATCTCTTATAAAATAAAGATTGAGTGTTACAATATAGCAGTACAAAGAAAACTAAACATCAAAAAGAGCCATTGTTGACTAAGAGCAGTGGTGTTATTGAGGTCTTTTTATTTATGTCCAGCCATTTATCTCCAGACAAAACGCTCTCTTATACAATAAGATTGAGTGTTACAATATAGCAGTACAAAGAAGACTAAACATCAAAAGAGCCCTTATTGAATAAGAGCAGTGGTGTTATTGACGTCCCCGTGTATTAAAAAACTGTGGACGTCGAGGACCATGACTTCTCTTGCGGACGACGAGGACCATGATTTCTTCCCTTGTGGACGAACATCGATCAAGTTCACCGGCCAAAAATATTCTCTCAGAGGCCCAGCGAACCTGAAAAAGGACAATCAAGCTCTGGGTCATCTTCGTGCATAGGGTCATCTTCATCCATGGAGGCAGGCCCCTGTTAGAGACTCTGAAGAAGGCGGAAATTCTCAGAGCAATTGCTCTCAAATGAAAACAGTCTAATTATGGGCTGTTAAAGGGAGAGGGTGAGCCCTATTTATAGGCAGCCCATAATAACCATAATTAATGGTTCATTAATCAGAACCGTCGGCCTTAATGGTCTCCAACCGCCAGCGCCGGTTTGGCATTAAAAGACATTAACGCCTAAACCCAATGAAGAGCCGACGCGTGCACAACAGCTTCGGGAAACAACGAATGGTGCAGGTTCATCAACGTAGACTTGACGTTAAAAAGATCTCATAAAATCTTTATGACAGGTCGCGTCTCACGGAGTGACTCCAAGTCGCATCAGACAACAGACAACTTTTCATTTTTCATTTAGATTCAAAAAAATGACTTAATCCAAAACAACACTTAATAAAACAACAACACGACGACCTTGGTCGCAGTTGCTGGCGGCAGTCTTAAATCAAAACAGCAGTGTCGACCTTCGTCGCTATGCATGTTAATCTAAAAGGAAAACACTTACTTAACGTACTGCGACCAAAGTCGCAGTCCATGTAATGCAACCTTAGATTGCAGTTGCTGGCCATCTTTATCAATAACAACACTGCGACCTTGGTCGCACTTAACCATGTACACTGCGACCATCTTTATCAATAACAACACTGCGACCTTGGTCGCTTTAACCATGTACACTGCGACTTTGTTCGCATTTAACCATGTACACTGCGACCAAAGTCTTTGACTAAGGTCGCAGTTTAAATGTACAATGCGACCAAAGACTCTGACTACATTATATACAAAAAAAATTAAACTATAAAGTAGAATTTTATCTCAGGCTGAAAACATTGATCTGAAAAGATTTTATATTTTCAAAAAAAATTTTATCCCAGGCTGAAAAGGAGAAACTAGATCTTTCAAAAAAGAGGTAAAGAAATAAGGCGAAAAGTAATTTATATCCTATAAAGAGCGGCAAAATAAAAGGGGGGAAAAATAATAATAAACAATAAGGAAAAGTTATCATAAGGGGTATTTCGTAATTTAACTTCTCCCTAAAAGCGGGCCGCAAGTCAGTGAGGTGACAAATTGAGCCACGTCACCGCAGGCTGAGAGAGTACTCTCAGCCCGCGGGCTGATATACATTTTTCTCATATATATATATATATATATATATATATATATATATTATATATATATATATATATATATTAAAGTGAGGTAAGTTAGGCAAAGAAGAAAGCAATCAACTATATAAATCTCTAGGCCCTAACCTTTGTGGCCACATGATGCTCAGAAGAAGCACATCTCTGACTTTTTTGGGTTATATATATATATATATATATATATATATATATATATAGAGAGAGAGAGAGAGAGAGAGAGAGAGAGAGAGAGACTTGTGTAGTTCCGGAAGGGATCCTAGCCCGAATTCTTCCCACTCAAATTCAATCATACATCATTAGAATACAAGATCCATTCCGTTGAAGTTGATCTATATTATTTTAAGTATATATAAATCAAACATCAAATATTTCGAATACTTTTTGTCCATGCATCAAGTAGGAGAAAAATAGACGGCCTAAATAATGAGTTGGTTAGTTTAACAGTGTAGAACATTTGAAACTTAACAAAAATTGGTTTGTAGGGGTTTTTAAATGTTTAGATCATGATCAAATGGTCGGATCGAGAATTTGTTTGTCTAAAGACATAGATCTAATCAACTCACTACTTTCAGCCGTCCATTTTGTTCCGCTTGATGGATGGCAAAAATATTCAAAACACTTGATTTTTTATTTTTAGTTACTTTAAATAATATAGGTCAACTTCAACGGAGGGGATCTTGTATTTGAATGTCAGATGTTGGTATTTGAGTGGGAAGGATTCAGGCTCGAATCCTTCCGGAACTACTCAACTCTCTCTCTCTCTATATATATATATATATAGAGAGAGAGAGATAGACTTGTGTCCTTCCAAAAGGATTCGAGCTCGGATCCTTCCCACTCAAATTCAACCCTCCGACATTCGAATACAAGATCCACTCCGTTGAAGTTGATCTATATTATTTCAAGTATCTATAAACTAAAAATCAAGTGTTTTGAATACTTTTTGCCCATCCATCAAGTAGGAGAAAAATGGACGGCCTAAATAGTGAGTTGATTAGTTTAACGGTGTAGATCATTTGAAACCTAACAAAAATTAGTTTCTAGGGGTTTTTAAATGTTTAGATCATAATGAAATGGCCGGATTAAGAATTTGTATGTCTAAAGACAGATCTAACCAACTCACTACTTTCGCCCGTCCATTTTGCGTTGCTTGATGGATGGGCAAAAAGTATTATAAACACTTGATTTTTGGTTTATAGATACTTGAAATAATATAGATCAACTTCAACGGAGTGGATCATGTATTCGAATGTCGGAGGGTTGAATTTGAGTGGGAAGGATCCGGGCTCGAATCCTTTTGGAAGGATACAAGTCTCTCTCTCTCTCTCTCTCTATATATATATATATATATATATATATATATATATATATATATATATATATATATATATATATATTGTCCGAGCAAATTCCTTTGGGACCTCACTTAATCGAACCCCCACCTTATCACTGAGGCAGGCCTGAAACTGTTCTCTGGTTTGAGTTTTATTGCAATGTGCAGCTGTACCTAGGTGCAGGAAGTGTATTGTACATAAACTTCCTTCAAAGGGTGTGGAACATTGGCTTACAATTGATATTAACATGCTTTAGAGTAGATTGGAGTGTGTAACTGCAAATGCTTACGCATGAGGTTATTGCTTTCAGCTGTTACATTGCATTGTGTTGTAATCAGCGAGTGGTTTATAGCATTCTGAATCCTGATGAATAGACCTCACATAGTCTAAGTCACCTCTACCTTGTTCATCTTTGCAATCTGCCAAAAGTAACTGTATTCGTTGCTTTACTTAGTTGATCATAGCATTAAGAGTTTGTCAAATGGTCATTGTTCTATCATAGTCATTACTCAAGAATTTTATCATTGAGTGGGGTTGACCATCTTGCACAACCTTGAATAGCACACTTATCCTCAAATAACAAATCTTTTCCCCACCCCTTGTGCTCACCCATGCCCATGCAGTTTCTTCATTGTTTTTTTTTTTTCTAATTCTGTCACAGGTCCTCATCAAACGTTCTACACCATACATTCCGTGATAGTTCTGGCCTTTACCTTATACACCATACTAAAGGGCAGCCTTCAATAGGTTGTGCTGTTAATTTAAGAGGCTTATGGCAGTCTTGAACTTCCTTCTTGATCTTAAGACTTGTGCATAAATTCAGTTAAAATTCACTAGGGCATAAAGGGAAATGATAAGAGGAAATGAGGAATAAAGTTATGCTTTGTGAAGGATATTTATCATCATGGGTAAGTATGCACATTTGAGAGTCATCTCTATGTCGGCATCTTTGTTGGAAGCTACATGCACAAAGCCTTTACTGTAACATATATACTCCTAGTTGATGAGAGATTCTTTTCGGCATAACCTGCTAGGTTATTATGTCAAATCGTCTGACATGTCCACTGCAACTGGTCCACATACACTAGTGGAGTGCTTCGAGGAAAATGTGAGAATGAATCATTGAATTTTATCCTTCAGCTTCCTGAATGTAAAAGACATACATGATTTGATGCTTGTGATAACCCAATCATTTTTTGAGTTGGCACCATTTGTGACACATATAGGGAAGTTTCATTTATGGTAAAACTTTTTTAAAGATAGAAGATTGCATGCCTATTTGTATTGTGTTATGACAAATTTTTCAATCTGTTTGTGCTTATAAGTCACGGAGTGAGGAGGTTGTGGTGCATGACCTATTTTCTTGAGCTCCCTTCCCATGCAAATAGAGGACAGAGAGGCAAGGAAGGAGCCTTGGAAAGTTAGGTGGCTTTTAATAGTATAACTACGTCGTATATGGTCTTAATTCAAACCGAGTTTGCCACAAACAATTTAACTAACCATGCAATAAACTATTTGAGATATCTGTCATGGCCGATGGGTCAGTATTTTTATGTGCTAACTAATTGATCTTTGCCTCTTTGATTGATCAAAGCCATCAGCTTTACAAATCTTGTTGAGGATAGGATTATTACAACCAAAGCATTAAAGGACTGCAGGAAACTAATAGAAGCTGACAATAACAAAAAACATTACAGCAAAGTATCCTAATAAGCTGAGTCCATTTCATATTCTAAGTATTCTTGGAGAAAATTGCTTCTGTTTGACCTTTAAATGGCTTTTAAGCTAATTCTCTATGGGAGATAAGCTTAACCCTAGGGTACCTTGATTCCCAGCTTGAAGCCCTAGTGTCAGACACTTTCTGACGCTAGTACTAGTATTGTTTCTTCCATGACTTTTCAAGACTTTAAAATTTGAATAACTGATGACTTGGGGAATAGTTCCTTGATCCTGTAACAAGTGATGCGAAAATTTAGTGTCTTTGTTCTTATATTGTCATATTACTATCATTAAACTCACATGTCACCTTAAAGTCTCTACTTCACCACTGGCCACACTAAAAATTCTAATGAATGAGCGCATAATAGATATTATAGATTTTTTAGGTAGTCAAATATTGACATAATTAGAATGCACGATGATTCATATGTCTATTTGGATGTTAGAACATCTTAAATTTGAAAATTAAACAATGCATGTCTCCTACTTTTTGTGGTTAGAAGAATCTGACACTTCGTCTGGTGGCCATTCAAACGTAGACCTGTATCCAGGCGGTTCAAACTATGTGACCAAAAAGATGTTCTGCAGAACTGCAGACTCTCCCTCTATGTTTCTATGGAAAGCTCTCTGTTGCCTGCAGTTTACACTGATAGCAAGTTTTTGCTAACTAGGAATTTTGATATTGAGTTAAGAGCACTAAAAAATTTGGTCCTGTTTTTTTGTAACCTTTTGCCATTAATAACTCCATCCTCGGGAATATACTTTGATAATAGTGATGCTGGTTATGATGATGAGAGATTACAAGAGTCAAACCAAAATTTTAGGTGATTGTTTTTTTTTCTTTTTCATTTTGTTTGGGTGTTGTGGGAAAGGAAGGTTGGGGGGGGGGGGGGGGGGTAGAGAGGGAGAGGGGTGGTGGGGCACAAAAGCCCATTGCCGGGACTTGAACGTGGGACTTCCCACAATCCAATCCCATTCATTTACCACTGAGCTAAACCTCAGTTGCATGGTGATGGGTATGTATACCCAATTTAAACTAACAAAACTATTGTTATGTTTTATAAACATGTGATGATGGTTAGTTCTGTATCACAACGAACTATTTTTACACTTATTCTAAATGGGAATGACATTTTAAAGAATATGGGCACGCAGGTCTAAGAAAATAGTGTGGAACCTGTTGAAGAAGACCTCATAGCTGTCATTCTCGGATATTAATTCCATCACACTTGTTTGTGTGGGTGTATTTCTTCTCCTTTTTTTGTTTTTGTTTTTTATTTTGTTTTTTTGGTGGGGGTGGGGGTGTGGTTGGATTTCAGTGTAGTATCATTAGAATCAACTGGTATTGATCACCGTAATAGAAGAAAGCCTGGTGGAGAAATAGGAGAGGAAGATAACAAGGGCATCAACATGGTAATGCATAAAAGCCGTGTTCTGATGGTTATCTGCTTGCCTGTGATTGCAAACCAACTGTTACCAAAAACCCTAAGATGTGAGCCTTGAGTGTAAGTGCATGTTATATTTGTCACAAATGTAATGATACCTGATAGCAGAATGCTCATACTTTGGCTAATTGTATAGTTTTATTTAAAGTTTCAATCTAAATGTCAATGTCTACCATGTCAGACACGTTTTTATTTATGTTCAACTATAGATGTTAATTTTATATCAAATTTGCATTTCTTATGGCAACTGATCCCCTATGATAGACAACTTTTGCGTCTGTTCAGCCAGTACCATAGACAACTTTGTATTTCTGTTCAATGCTAGGAGTCAATTGCATATCAAGTTTTGATAACCACTAGCACCATTGGTTCAACTCATCAGCATCAATACCTTTTCTCATTATAGATGGGTTTGAGTACGGGACATGGCCTGAGCAAGGTGCTCCACAGAATAATTGACCTAGATTTCATGATTGATTGTCAACATGACATCAAAATTCTAACAGTTCAATAGGAGAGATCCTTGAGTATAACCTAAAGTGGCACGATTTGTGCAGTAATTAGACCTACCTTTCATGGTCATGGACTGTTGCTTATGTAACCAAGGGGAAAATGTTCAAATTCTCCTAGACGGTCTATGAGTCTAGAGAATCTTAGCATCAATTTGGTATTGGAATCGGCAATTACAACAGTTTATTGGCAGTTGTCTCTGTTGTATCGAATATTATCGTGATCGTTTCTATATCAGGTCATATCAATAATATTGGTACCGAGCGATATTTCAAACCATGGGTATACAGAGTGGCAAGTTTAATAAATCATTATAATTTATCTTAATATTAATTTTCCACATTCCTTCCTGATTAACTAACAAGGACAACTTATTGGATATGCAACAATCCGCCAATTGCTTCTTCCCATGGGCACCACAATCATTTGTCAGGCCTGTTAAAGAACAAGTAAGGTAGTTCTGCTTATTCAACTCTACTCTTATCTCAATGCCATGCAAATATTGGTCTTTTTGTGTATGCCAAAGTTCCCATGTATGTGCAACAATCTGTGGGGGTTTGCTACCATGGCTTTCTGACCACTGTCATCTATCAGGCTTGCTCAATAACAAGTAACATACTTCTGTTCTTATTCAACTCTAAATCATATGTGATCAAGGGGCATCCCAATATTGGTCTTCTTGTGTGCCAATGTTTCCATGAATCTGCCATTGTTTCTAAGTGTGACCACTGATCATTGCTTAAAAAAACACGTTGAGGGTTCAACATCCGTACCTACCATCTTAAATTTACAACCTAACCCAAGCAAACCTGACCTTGATTTGAGATCTCACTAGCCCTAACCCACTATCTTGGTTTAAGCGTAGGTTGGTCGAGCTGGAGTTGGGTCGACTTTAGTTAATCAAATTAATTTAGTTTAACATTATGCATATTATTAGAGAGAATTTCTAGATTAAATTTATATATCTGAAGGAGCTTATACGTTACATATATGCATTTCATATATAGAAAATTATCATACATTCATGCTCTGAAGCACAGACATAGACACGGGTGTCGAACACGACACAGACACAGGATATGGCAAAATCCCAAAAAAAAAGATACAGGGACACAACAAGAAATATTTTATTATTATTATTATATAAAAATAAATTTATAAAATCTCAATCAAGTGATCAACAAGTTAAAATTTCAATCAACACGTGCACAAAGTTACAAACCATAAAATATCATAAGTTTATGATAATATTACAACCAAAGAATAAAAGAGGTGCATGATCATCCACCAAACCACTTATTCGCATGAGATGGGCTTTGACTTTTGAATATGATCCATTGAATGATTCAAGGCAATAACTACATTTCTACTTTCAATTTCCTTGTCCCCTTCCAATTTTCTTGTCCCCTTCTAATTTTTTCTTGTTTAGTTACAAGCTTCCAAAGAAGTGCATGATCATTCACCGGATCACTTGAAGAACCTTTTATCGAAGTCATATTACTCTAATTTCTAAACACAACACAACAATATTCTGCGAAAGAAAAGCATTCAACAAATTATTGAGATAAGATTAAACTCAAATTCACACATCAATTAAACTTAAATTCTTACATAATCATACATTAATTACTATCAAAATCCTACATCAATTACTATTAAAATCCTACATCAATCATGCAATCCTACACATAATTCCTACACAATTTAATTAACTCAAAATCTCGCTGCTCCTCTCTCTCCTCTGTCTCAGTGCTCCTCTCTCTCCTCTATCTACTCCTCTCTTAGTCTCTCTCAGTCTCTCTTAGTCTCTATGAGTCTCTCTGCTTCTCTTTTTCACTGCCTCTCTCTGCTCCTCTCTCGGTCTCTTTGATCCTCTCTCTCCCCCTCACTCTGCTCACTATAGAGATGGACAGAGATCGCACAGGGTAATAGAGATTGCAAAAAGAGAGGGGGGAGAGATAAAAAACAAAGAGAGACGGCGATTAGAGAGAGATGGAGAGGGTGGAGAGAGGAGAGAGAGAACAAAGAGAGACAAAAGAGATCAAAAAAGAGATGGAGGGGTGGAGAGAGGAGAGAGATCGAGAACGAGAGGTAGAAGAAAGAGAGATGGAGGGGGAAGAAATTACCTGAGATTGGCGATGAGCTCCACACGATCGGCGACGAGAATCAGATCTGTAAAAAAAATCAAAATCAATGTTAAATGAAAAAAATCCCAAATTCTTTGAAACCCTAAAATTAAACCCACCTTACCTTCCTCTTCCTATCCATGGTTGTCGTCGTCATCAATTTGTTATTTTCGTCGCCACCGTCGACAGAGAACGAGAGAGGAGAGAGAGATCGAGAACGAGAGGAGAGAGATCAAGAACAACAAGGGGAGAGAGATCGAGAAGGAGGTGAGGATAATATATAAAATCGATTTGAAAATTTTCAAACTGGCCCCGACCTGACTTCGCAGTGTCGGGTCCGTGCCTCGACATGATTAAACCTGGTTCGCTTCGCGGACACGGGCCGAGCTGTGTCCGACACGTGTCAGGCACGTGTCTGTGTCCAAAACATGCCCGATACGAACACATTTCGAGTCTGCCTGTGTCCGTACTTCGCACCATACATGTAATTGAGTTTGGTTTAGCTTATCCTTGGGCTAGGTTGACGATTAACCCTAATCAGACAAAGTATATTTGGCTTGTCAAGCCTAATTCAAGCGATGAGGTCTCCAACCCAGCCTGGAATTCTTGTTGTGTTTTGTAAGGGTTGAGCAGGCTCAATCCAGTCATATTCATAGCCCTAATTCAAATGAGTTAACTTGCATTAAACTTGATTTGTTAATTGCTGTACTTGTGGCAACTCTGAGGCCTGCACCTTGGTCTATGCTGAGGCACAAGCCACGAATGTCACACCCAACAACGAACACTTAATAGTTAAAAATTGTGGTCTTTGGCTCTGATGGCATCTGATTGTTCACTTCTAAATGATTTTGGAAAATCTCTCTCTCTCTCTCTCTCTCTCTCTCTCTCTCTCTCTCTCTCTCTCTCTGCACGCGCGCGTTGAAATTGGTGGTGGTCCATATCTCATTTATCTGCATTGGCCCTTGGGTGGATCTTTTCATAATTTGCACCCTAAAAACTCATTGTGATGCTTGTATGCAGGAACAATGGTTGTAGCCTTGTCTTGAGTGCGTGTGGAACTAGCATGGTCTTGAATTGAGGACCTCTAGACTCACCACTGAGCCATGCCTATGGAACCCAATTGATTTGGAAGAAATAGTCAATACTGGTCCTTTGAAAGCAAATACATACTCTTTTATATTCGAATCATGTTTTGGTCAAACTATAGTTTTCAGACCAACATATGGTATGTAATAATGTTATGACCAATAAAATTCTAACCGCCTTGTAATTGTTTTGGAGGAATCTACCCAAGTCTTCTTTGATAACGACAATCAAGTAATATGTTTTTGGCAAATTTCTGTTCAACTCCAATAGAAATTGGGTAAAAACATTATAATCATTACGATTCGCTAAGTGTCATGGGACAAGTAACCAAAATCCCCACACTGGATTTCAGGCCTGATACATAGCTATTGAATTGACATTGTACATTTATAGACATGGAAATATGGACATAAATGGTTGACAAATCTGAGCACATGAAACACAAAATGATTATTTGACAGTTTAGGAAGTTAGTATGCTTAATGTTCCAAGTAGCTCATAGGACACATATTAGTATGTGATACGTATTTGATTGTCCGATGCATGATTCCACTAATGGTTTTATTTCAGTTGTACCTTCTTCTTTTCTTTTTGAGAAGGGCAACTAATGATCTGTTTGATTAAAAGGCAACTAAATTTCAGTAGAAAGTCAACTAAATTTTAGTAGTACCCTTGTGCAATGTTAATTACAATTCCAATTAGTTTTCAATTTCTCTTTATTTTGGATATTATTTGATGCGGTAAGGCATATTATGATTTATCTTGATTGATTGGGGCTTAAAAGCCTTCCAATAGCCTAGGACATGCTAGTCATGTGATAGTTTTTAGTTGTGTAATAACTCCATTATACTTGTCTTTAGTTGATATATGTGTGTTGCATGCCAGTGATCTGCCCTACTCCTTGATCTTTTTGTGTCTTCTTGCTCTTATCTCAGATTTTCAAAAGCTACTATAAATTTAAAAGCAAAATGTCGGCCTTTCTTGTTTACTAATTATTGGATTTCTCTGAGTATTACATACGTTGTTTGTTTATGACCTTATCCATGATAGTAGGTGAACTCTATACTTGTCATTATGACATGTAATATTTTTATAATTTCTGATGTCATTTAACACTGTTTTCTTTCTCTTTCATGATAGCTTTTTGTCTACTAAAATCTAAACTAGTGGTGGTAATTAATCCACTTTCTCATTCATTTGTGTTTTATAGTCCTTTCTCTTTCATGAATTTTTTTATCTCCCAAACCTAGTTTTATTTAATTAATCAAAGGCATTCTAGCAATGTTTTAATGATCTGCAGTATCCAATGACATGGAAAATTTGTCATCCAATTGTTCTGGATATTATTTTCCACCTTCAACCTGGCATTTGACTCCTCTGTTCAGTGACTCTATCTATATCAGTTTGAAATTATCTGCCATCCAGTACTTTCCCCTGTATCATAAAACATTAACCAAAGGTTTCCTGCCACATTTTTCTGAGGTGATGCTGGAGTATTTCATATGCTAATTGTGAAAAATGACACACTCATAAAATTGATTTTATCCTTTTAATGCTTCTAGGGGCGCTTCAAATATCAACCTGGCCAAGTCACAGCATTTGGAATGCTAGCGGGAGGATCTGGCATAACTCCAATGTTTCAGGTACATATTGATCTGCAAAGTTTACCTTTGTCTATCATTGAACTTACATGTCAATGTTTTGTGATTGAATTTTTCCATTAGGTGGCAAGAGCTATATTGGAGAACCCCAATGACAAGACAAACGTTCATCTTATCTACGCCAATGTCACATTTGAAGATATCCTTCTAAAGGTGACCTCAGCCATATGCTACGTTTTTAATTTAAGATCATTTGGATGACCATGCTACTAACTTGGAACCCGTGCAATCATCAATGATAGTTGATGAGTATGATTTAACTTAAACAGAGAGAACAGTTCTTATCTTTTGCTTCTTTGTTTCATTAGCATAAAACTTCATGACCCGTGCGACACACTTCCCATTCTGTCATTGCCTCATTGGCGTTGTTGTAATTTGGTTCTTCCCTCTCTGTCCCATTGGTTTCTTGGTTAGGAGTATGGCACCAGCTTTGGGGTTTGATATAAGATTGAGAGTAAAATTCGGACATATCTTTTATAGAGTATTTGGTTTGTTGCTGACACCATTTTTAATGGAAAGAGGCTTAGGTGACCGGATGGCGATGATTATGATGATTAATTCTTTTATACGCTGATATAGCTTTTTGCTGTGTTCACAACATTTTGTGACACTGCAGACAGAGTTAAAGTCATAAAAAGTTAAGGGAAAGGGGTTATAGATATGCTATTACGATCCAACATGTGCAATCATTTACATGATCTAGCTCTTAAATGTATGTGGCAGAAAATTGATTGCAGGTTATGTTGCCCCAACACACGGTGGAGGCTGCCGTGTCCATGTCCAACACTTATCTGCAGCGACATGTGCAAATTACTTAGTGGATATGTATCCGACTTGTCAAACAGGTGTCGGGACTTGAACCAGCTTGGAATAGCTGAATTTGGTTGCATGGTGTTTAGTTTTCATGGTTTTTTTAATTGGGATTTCGGAGTTTATATGAAATCACATCCATGTGATTTTTTCTTATGGACCTTCAGGTTATATCTTGCCTTGTCCTATTTTTTATTTATATATTTATGTATAAGATTGTTTTATTTCCATGTCCATGATGTATTCATAAATCACATCCTAAGGTTTTCCAAGATTTAGCATATCCGTGTATCTATCAGTATATTGGCAAGTTTCTGTCTTTGAAAGGTAGATTTAGGGTCATCTGAACAATCTGAGTCGGAAAACTCAGGAGACAAGATTCAGTATGTTTATCTTATTTCAAACACAAATCTCACCAAACACTATCTTGTTTCTCTGACTATTTTATTTATTAAGGAAAGAAGGGCCATATTTGATTCTTTTTTTTTTTTTTTTAAATAGTCATTCAGATGTTGTATAGTCTTGTAGATTAAGATCCACAATGTGGCTTTTCTATGCTAATAACCAACATAAGTTTTTGCAATATGATGATTTCCCCCTTAAGTTGAGTCTCTCTTTCTGGATGTCTGCAGTGTGCACCTGCTTGCACACACGGGCTTTTTAATTATTCAGTGTGCAGTCCTTCATAATGGTTATCAAGTATTAGATAGATCAAGTATGAGTCACTAACTACTAGTGTGTTCTTCAATGTGTGGTACAGTAGGGGTGCGATTCCCATTCAACTCCAGAATCTTGTTAACCTTGGCTGTTATATTTGTGCTTAATGCAGGAAGAGCTAGATGGCCTTGTTAGCCACTATCCAGGTCGCTTCCAAGTTTACTATGTGTTGAATCAGGTCCCTTTCTGCACTCCTTTTGATTTCCTTTTAGAAAAACTCAGTAATATCCTTTTCCCGTTAAGATTTTTATCAATTCTATCCAATTGTGTACTTCAATCACAGCAATACATAATAACCGCGAATAGGAACAACATTTATACAACTTATGTTTAAAAACATTAGCTATAGATGCTCTTCAAAATATTTATTTTTATTAAAAAAAACTGTTTCCATCTGATTATTCGAACAACACGGTTTACTACTTGCACCAGCCCCCTGCTGTCTGGAATGGTGGTATCGGTTTTGTATCAAAAGAAATGATTCAAACTCATTGCCCAGCTCCAGCTTCTGACATCCAGGTATGTTTAGCCCAACATTGTCATTCTTTAAGCATACACCTTTTCCGTCAGTGTGCTTAAAAAGCTCATCTTCTAGTGTTTTTGAATGCGTAAAGCTCGTGAAATGATATGGTTTTGATTGGTCACCAGATCTTGCGATGCGGTCCACCTCCCATGAACAAGGCCATGGCTGCGCACCTCGAGGAGCTTGGTTACACAAAGGAGATGCAGTTCCAGTTCTAAGCGCGTTTTGATATTGGAAGCCTTAGATCATTGGAATGATTTGATATTCAAAAGTACAAAATAAAATTTTATCATTCTGTATTGTTGGCTGTTTGTGGAACCACCAATATATCCAATAGCCAAATGAAAACTGCTATTACTCCAACTATATAGGTAGGCCCTGTTAGAAATTTTGGGCTCTAGTTTCCTCATTGTAGCGAGAAAATTCAAAAAAACACATGTTCTATTTTATTGGAAGTTTTATTTTTTTACCATCTCTAAAATGCTTTGTTGTGTGATAATAGTTGGACCCTAAACCTATTTTGAAGGCGACGGCAATGAAAGAGCAAGCATCAACCTCTCTACTACTTGTTTGATGCCTTATTTGATACCTTAATATCTTCTCTCACAACTGTTGTTGCAGCTCGTTGGAAGGTTGCAGATCTTTCTAAGAGCAAAGGAATTGTCGAACTTTCTAGCACGAAAAAGATCAAAAGCTCTGCAAAGTGTAGAAGACATGGTGATGTTGCTTTAGGTAACATATACAAGTTTTCAAGCTTACTAAATTATCAAACAAGTTGCTGCCTACTTGCCTGCCTTCAATTCTAAAATTAAATAAAAAAAAATTCAATTTTGTAGGGTTTCTTGCGTCTAGTGAACGTAATTTTAACAGAACAAGATCTATAGCTAATGGAGGCAATTGTAAAAGAGCTTCCACCAAAGTATAGCTTTTGCATTTGACATGTTGTCACAAATTTTAGTGGGTGGTTAATTTACGAGGGCCTTGTCTTTAGGAATCAAATTCAAGTGGTGTGGAGAATTTTACAGGCTGTACAAGTTGGATATTCATATCAAATTTTAAGAACTCCAGACTTATCTTTGTTGTTTCTTTTCTTTCGAATGAAGACAACGGGAAGATCAAACAGTCTAAAGCCTATTTGTAATGCCAATTTGTTAGACTGACTTTTTTAAAAAAAATTATTTCAAACTCATTCTTTTTTTTTTTATCAAGTTTAATTTATGTCTTTTCTAGGTGGATATTTCTATTTGTAGCATAGAGCTTGCACAAGAACATGACACTATTAAATTTTTCCTCTTTTTTTTTGCCCCTTTGGAAGAACAAACTCACCAAATCTTGACATCTTTTGCATTCATAAAGTTTGAAGATAGATTGGAAGAGCAAGCCAATATGCTACAAATAAACAAGTGGAAATGGGAAGACACAAAGAAACATAATATATTTTGGGATGCTGAGTAGTTGCAAGCAAATTGAGATTTGAGGGAATTCTTTGTTGTCATACACTATCTGTATTTCTCCACAAGGATTGTTATGAAATTCCCTCTAATTTATTTACAATGGGTTCGAGTCATGAAGTGTCACGGCAATCTGAAGGTTCTGAGATATTGCCTGGTGAAGACACAAGTGAAGTAGTAGATGAAAGTATCAATTTTCTTCATGTATAAAACATAAATGGAGATGCATACATAGTTTGGATAATTCCCATTGTTTATTAATATCTGCTGGTGTTTAGCAAAACAGCAAAGTTGGTACTTAGTGTTCTCTAATATCAAATTGCAATGTGCAATTTTGGGCTCAAAAAAGATCAGTGCAATCAAGAATCACCTTCCAGAACAAAGAAATAAAAGGAACTGTGAAATTTGTGGTCAGCACTTCGAATTTGTTACACTGTTCTTGGAGAAGAAAAGTAAAAATTGAAACAGATGAAAGTTAATGTGAGATTGAAGTAGGGTTCCTGAAATTATTCGATAATATATTCCACGAGAATTTGCTCCATATATTATTATTACAGTTGAGAGCGAAATTGCTCAGCCTATTTATCCTTTTGTTCATCTATATATTCTATCAGTAAAAGGTCATTAGACAGGCTTTGTATCTGCTCCAGGTTACTTCTCATGCTTAGTTTTGAGAGTGAAAAGAACAGTTGAATTATCGTTGCAGCATTATCAGAGCAGCTCATCCACAAGTCCAGATGCCTCGTCGAGAAGCCATTTCTCCAGGAAGGGCAGTGGAGGCTGCTCATTCTGCAGACTCTCCTTCCCCTCACTATCTCTGTCCAGACGCTCGCGAGGAGCTGATTAAGAGTTGAGCTCGTCCCAGTATGCAATGCTGCCAAGGTTCTCGAACGAAAGAAGTGATTCCAGTTCTTGGCCTGATTTTCTTTTACAGTATCCATAGCAACAATACTGATATTATTAGCATTTGGAGAAGATCTCATCCACACTTCAAGGAGTCTAGAGATGTTCTCGGTGCTTGAAGCATAACTAGAGCTGCAGATTGAGGTGGCATCTGGATTTCTTGCTTTCAAGATCTCGGTAGCAGAAACAGCGATGTAGCTATCCCTTGATGCATGCAGCATTTTGAGCTGCTTCTTGAGGTGGGTGTTCCCGTAGTTCTTGATGTCATTATCTGTTCTCTGGGGAAGGTAAGAAGTTATGGCTGCCCACCTACAAAGAGGAAATAGAAGAAATGAGCAAAAGTTGGACTTGGATTTTGGTTCCTCTTGATTCTAATCGTAAACTGAAGATTTAATTGATTATTTATATTATACAATGATTTTCCAATTGTCTAATTACTGAGTACAGCAATTGAAATGCATTTTGGGTGCACATATCGATACATAAATGAGCAAATATCGAGTTTTGTTCACCTCAGTACCAAGCATACACGTCAAGCGCTTACAAAACTAATGAGATTTTAAATGACATCAAACATGAACGAATTTTAACCACTTGATCGAAGACCAAATTAATTCTCATGTTTCATTAGCATGCAAAGCAGTCATCTCTTTATGCAGAACACTTTTACATCTAGGATCCCATATAGCATCATGATACGATTTTTGGAGAGAGACAGAAGACAACTTGGTTGCAAAACTAAAGTACGAAGGAAATAAATGAGAGAAGATAGCACTTTAACTCTTACGATGTTGAGTGTAAGAACGAGTACCTTTTCGAAGAACTATGGGAAGCTTAGACACTTCAGTTGAAACAATTGACCGATGAGGGAGTAAGCTGTCAAAATCAGTAGTAATCTTCATGCACTGTTGATAAACTTGAAGTAGAGGTGAGTCTTCTAGTGGTACAGGAAGAGCAACAAAAGTAGTCAAAAGAGTTGTAGTGAAAATCAGAGGCTGAAAAGTAAAGTGTGTTTTCAAAAAAAGTGACATCCGCACAACCTACTGACTGGATTTCAACATCGATATTCTTTTTTGTGTTCAAAAATATCCTAGAAACACACACTGAATGCTTAAGGATCAATTTATTATGTTCTTTTTAGAGAATTTAAACAAAACACATGCACCCAAATTCTTTTAAAGATAAATCAAACATTTATTTTTGAGGATAAAGAATTGAGAATGGGCTTTTGCCATTTAAAATAGAAGAATAAACCCTATTAATTAACTAAGAAGCAGTAAGGACTGCGCGAACCCAAAAACACTTGAGAACATGCATATGAACCATTAGTGTTCGAGCAATATTTAGTAAATAACAATTTTTTCTTTCCGTAACACCATTATGTTGAGATGTATGAGCACACAAAGCTTGATGAGTTATACCATGAGAAACACAATAATCTTGAAGAGCATGTTACTCATATTTCAAAGTATTATCAAACTGTAAATTTTAAACGAATAATTAAATTGAGTACTAACATCTTTATGAAATCTTTGAAAATAGAGAGAATTTCGGCGCAATCTCTATTAAAAATAACCAAGTAATATAAGAATAGTCATAATAAAAATTACAAAATAAGAAAAACCAGACACTTTTAACTCGAGTAGGACACCAAATATCAATATGAACAAAATCAAATGGAGAACTACAGTGATTAACTACCTGAGATAAAAAAAGTTTTATGACGTTTACCAAACAGACATGACTCCTATTATAATTTAAACACAAGCTTAAAATAATAAAATAATAATTTAATACAATATAAAGACACATGACCTAAATATAATGTTACTGGATCACAGACTCATTACATGCTAGAGCAGAAGTGCCCACTTTAGATTGATTACCACATTGAAAATAATATAGACCATCGCGCTCATACCCTTCACCAATCAACCTCTTCGTCTAAAGATCCTAAAGAGTACATGATGGAAGAGAAAAAATAAAACACTAAAGAGCTTTAATCAAATGACTCACAGATACAAAATTAAAAGGAACATATAAAATAAAATTAACATCAGTGAATGCAAGGAATGCAAGAGAAGTGAGATTGATAGTGCCAGTACTACGTTTGAAACTACTATTAACAAAAGCTATAGAAGGGATAGAAGATGTGTGAAAAATGGAAAAAGACTGTAAATTTACCAGTAATATGAGTTGACACACCAAAATCAATGTCCAAGATGAAGGTGATAAACTCGCTAAATAAGAAATATCTGGCTTTGTCAAGGTAGCAATGTCTGAAGTAAAAACTGAATGTATCTTTTTAATAAGAGATTATACTCAGATTTTGTAGAGTCGCATATTCGTCAGTAAAAGTACCAAGAGTATTAGAGTCATGTACAGTAAATGATCCAGCAGAATCAGACAAATAAGCAGCTCGAGGAGGTCGGAAAGATTTGTCATGCAACTCCCAACATCGATCAATAGTATAATTGATTCGATTGTAATGAGTACACTTTCGAGAATTATCCTGACCGGTACCAAAAATTTGGCCTATAATAGATAAACAATGATCATGAAGGACATACCCCTCGTGAAGTGTTACCTCAACCATCCTTATACTTGGCATAATATATATATGTGTGTGTGTGTATGTATGTATGAGCGTATGTGTGTGTGTGTATGTGTAGCAATGAAAAAAACACACAAGCAAATAAATCACTAACAGAATCAGCAGATATAATCACCAGAGGTAATGAACATGATCAATAGAAGAGGACAGAGCATCAATATAGAGTAGCCAGAGTACAATCAATAATACTCTTGATTCTAATCGTAAACTGAAGATTTAATTGATTATTTATATTATACATATGATTTTCCAATTGTCTAATTACTGAGTACATCAATTGAAATGCATTTTGGGTGCACATATCGATACATAAATGAGCAAATATCGAGTTTTGTTCACCTCAGTACCAAGCATACACATCAAGCGCTTACAAAACTAATGAGATTTTAAATGACATCAAACATGAAAGAATTTTAACCACTTGATCGAAGACTAAGTTAATTCTCATGTTTCATTAGCATGCAAAGCAGTCATCTCTTTATGCATAACACTTTTACATCTAGGATCCCATATAGCATCATGATATGATTTTTGGAGAGAGACAGAAGACAACTTGGTTGCAAAACTAAAGTACGAAGGAAATAAATGAGAGAAGATAGCACTTTAACTCTTACGATGTTGAGTGTAAGAACGAGTACCTTTTCGAAGAACTATGGGAAGCTCAGACACTTCAGTTGAAACAATTGACCGATAAGGGAGTAAGCTGTCAAAATCAGTAGTAATCTTCATGCACTGTTGATAAACTTGAAGTAGAGGTGAGTCTTCTAGTGGTGCAGGAAGAGCAACGAAGTAGTCGAAAGAGTTGTAGTGAAAATCAGAGGCTGAAAAGTAAAGTGTGTTCTTAAAAAAAGTGACATCCGCACAACCTACTGACTGGATTTCAACATCGATATTCTTTTTTGTGTTCAAAAATATCCTAGAAACACACACTGAATTGCTTAAGGATCAATATTATGTTCTTTTTAGAGAATTTAAACAAAACACATGCACCCAAATTCTTTTAAAGATAAATCAAACATTTATTTTTGAGGATAAAGAATTGAGAATGGGCTTTTGCCATTTAAAATAGAAGAATAAACCCTATTAATTAACTGAGAAGAAGTAAGGACTGCGCCAACCCAAAAACACTTGAGAACATGCATATGAACCATTAGTGTTCGAGCAATATTTAGTAAATAACAATTTTTTCTTTCCGTAACACCAGTATGTTGAGATGTATGAGCACACAAAGCTTAATGAGTTATACCATGAGAAACACAATAATCTTGAAGAGCATGTTACTCATATTTCAAAGTATTATCAAACTGTAAATTTTAAACGAATAATTAAATTGAGTACTAACATCTTTATGAAATCTTTGAAAATAGAGAGAATTTCGGCGCAATCTCTATTAAAAATAACCAAGTAATATGAGAATAGTCATAATAAAAATTACAAAATAAGAAAAATCAGACACTTTTAACTCGAGTAGGACCCCAAATATCAATATGAACAAAATCAAATGGAGAACTACAGTGATTAACTACCTGAGATAAAAAAAAAGTTTTATGACGTTTACCAAACAGACATGACTCATATTATAATTTAAACACAAGCTTAAAATAATAAAATAATAATTTAATACAATATAAAGACACATGACCTAAATATAAATGTTACTGGATCACAGACTCATTACATGCTAGAGCAGAAGTGCTCACTTTAGATTGATTACCACATTGAAAATAATATAGACCATCGCGCTCATACCCTTCACCAATCAACCTCTTCGTCTAAAGATCCTAAAGAGTACATGATGGAAGAGAAAAAAATAAAACACTAAAGAGCTTTAATCAAATGACTCACAGATACAAAATTAAAAGGAACATATAAAATAAAATTAACATCAGTGAATGCAAGGAATGCAAGAGAAGAAGTGAGATTGATAGTGCCAGTACTACGTTTGAAAACTACTATTAACAAAAGCTATAGAAGGGATAGAAGATGTGTGAAAATGAAAAAGACTGTAAATTTACCAGTAATATGAGTTGACGCACCAAAATCAATGTCCAAGATGAAGGTGATAAACTCGCTAAATAAGAAATATCTGGATTTGTCAAGGTAGCAATGTCTGAAGTAAAAACTGAATGCATCTTTTTAATAAGAGATTATACTCAGATTTTGGTAGAGTCGCATATTCGTCAGTGAAAGTATCAAGAGTATTAGAGTCATGTACAGTAGATGATCCAACAGAATCAGACAAATAAGCAGCTCGAGGAGGTCGGAAAGATTTGTCATGCAACTCCCAACATCAATCAATAGTATAATTGATTCGATTGTAATGAGTACACTTTCGAGAATTATCCTGAACGGTACCAAAAATTTGGCCTATAATAGATAAACAATGATCATGAAGGACATACCCTCGTGAAGTGTTACCTCAACCATCCTTATACTCGGCATAATATATGTGTGTGTGTGTGTGTGTGAGTGTATGTGTGTGTGTGTGAGTATGTGTGTGTGTAGCAATGAAAAAAAACACACAAGCAAATAAATCACTAACAGAATCAGCAGATATAATCACCAGAGGTAATGAACATGATCAATAGAAGAGGACAGAGCATCAATATAGAGTAGCCAGAGTACAATCAATAATACTCTTGATTCTAATCGTAAACTGAAGATTTAATTGATTATTTATATTATACATATGATTTTCCAATTGTCTAATTACTGAGTACAGCAATTGAAATGCATTTTGGGTGCACATATCGATACATAAATGAGCAAATATCGAGTTTTGTTCACCTCAGTACCAAGCATACACATCAAGCGCTTACAAAACTAATGAGATTTTAAATGACATCAAACATGAACGAATTTTAACCACTTGATCGAAGACTAAGTTAATTCTCATGTTTTATTAGCATGCAAAGCAGTCATCTCTTTATGCAGAACACTTTTACATCTAGGATCCCATATAGCATCATGATACGATTTTTGGAGAGAGACAGAAGACAACTTGGTTGCAAAACTAAAGTACGAAGGAAATAAATGAGAGAAGATAGCACTTTAACTCTTACGATGTTGAGTGTAAGAACGAGTACCTTTTCGAAGAACTATGGGAAGCTTAGACACTTCAGTTGAAACAATTGACCGATGAGGGAGTAAGCTGTCAAAATCAGTAGTAATCTTCATGCACTGTTGATAAACTTGAAGTAGAGGTGAGTCTTCTAGTGGTGCAGGAAGAGCAACAAAAGTAGTCAAAAGAGTTGTAGTGAAAATCAGAGGCTGAAAAGTAAAGTGTGTTTTCAAAAAAAGTGACATCCGCACAACCTACTGACTGGATTTCAACATCGATATTCTTTTTTGTGTTCAAAAATATCCTAGAAACACACACTGAATTGCTTAAGGATCAATTTATTATGTTCTTTTTAGAGAATTTAAAAAAAACACATGCACCCAAATTCTTTTAAAGATAAATCAAACATTTATTTTTGAGGATAAAGAATTGAGAATGGGCTTTTGCCATTTAAATAGAAGAATAAACCCTATTAATTAACTGAGAAGCAGTAAGGACTGCGCCAACCCAAAAACACTTGAGAACATGCATATGAACCATTAGTGTTCGAGCAATATTTAGTAAATAACAATTTTTTCTTTCCGTAACACCATTATGTTGAGATGTATGAGCACACAAAGCTTGATGAGTTATACCATGAGAAACACAATAATCTTGAAGAGCATGTTACTCATATTTCAAAGTATTATCAAACTGTAAATTTTAAACGAATAATTAAATTGAGTACTAACATCTTATGAAATCTTTGAAAATAAAGAGAATTTCGGCGCAATCTCTATTAAAAAAACCAAGTAATATAAGAATAGTCATAATAAAAATTACAAAATAAGAAAAATCAGACACTTTTAACTCGAGTAGGACATCAAATATCAATATGAACAAAATCAAATGGAGAACTACAGTGATTAACTACCTGAGATAAAAAAAGTTTTATGACGTTTACCAAACAGACATGACTCATATTATAATTTAAACACAAGCTTAAAATAATAAAATAATAATTTAATACAATATAAAGACACATGACCTAAATATAAATGTTACTGGATCACAGACTCATTACATGCTAGAGCAGAAGTGCCCACTTTAGATTGATTACCACATTGAAAATAATATAGACCATCGCGCTCATACCCTTCACCAATCAACCTCTTCGTCTAAAGATCCTAAAGAGTACATGATGGAAGAGAAAAAATAAAACACTAAAGAGCTTTAATCAAATGACTCACAGATACAAAATTAAAAGGAACATATAAAATAAAATTAACATCAGTGAATGCAAGGAATGCAAGAGAAGAAGTGAGATTGATAGTGCCAGTACTACGTTTGAAACTACTATTAACAAAAGCTATAGAAGGGATAGAAGATGTGTGAAAAATGAAAAAGACTGTAAATTTACCAGTAATATGAGTTGACGCACCAAAATCAATGTCCAAGATGAAGGTGATAAACTCGCTAAATAAGAAATATCTGGCTTTGTCATTTCAGCAATGTCTGAAGTAAAAACTGAATGCATCTTTTTAATAAGAGATTATACTCAGATTTTGGTAGAGTCGCATATTCGTCAGTGAAAGTACCAAGAGTATTAGAGTCATGTACAGTAGATGATCCAGCAGAATCAGACAAATAAGCAGCTCGAGGAGGTCGGAAAGATTTGTCATGCAACTCCCAACATCGATCAATAGTATAATTGATTCGATTGTAATGAGTACACTTTCGAGAATTATCCTGACCGGTACCAAAAATTTGGCCTATAATAGATAAACAATGATCATGAAGGACATACCCCTCGTGAAGTGTTACCTCAACCATCCTTATACTTGGCATAATATATATATGTGTGTGTGTGTATGTATGTATGAGTGTATGTGTGTGTGTATGTGTAGCAATGAAAAAAAACACACAAGCAAATAAATCACTAACAGAATCAGCAGATATAATCACCAGAGGTAATGAACATGATCAATAGAAGAGGACAGAGCATCAATATAGAGTAGCCAGAGTACAATCAATAATACTCTTGATTCTAATCGTAAACTGAAGATTTAATTGATTATTTATATTATACATATGATTTTCCAATTGTCTAATTACTGAGTACATCAATTGAAATGCATTTTGGGTGCACATATCGATACATAAATGAGCAAATATCGAGTTTTGTTCACCTCAGTACCAAGCATACACATCAAGCGCTTACAAAACTAATGAGATTTTAAATGACATCAAACATGAACGAATTTTAACCACTTGATCGAAGACTAAGTTAATTCTCATGTTTCATTAGCATGCAAAGCAGTCATCTCTTTATGCATAACACTTTTACATCTAGGATCCCATATAGCATCATGATATGATTTTTGGAGAGAGACAGAAGACAACTTGGTTGCAAAACTAAAGTACGAAGGAAATAAATGAGAGAAGATAGCACTTTAACTCTTACGATGTTGAGTGTAAGAACGAGTACCTTTTCGAAGAACTATGGGAAGCTCAGACACTTCAGTTGAAACAATTGACCGATAAGGGAGTAAGCTGTCAAAATCAGTAATAATCTTCATGCACTGTTGATAAACTTGAAGTAGAGGTGAGTCTTCTAGTGGTATAAGAAGAGCAACAGAAGTAGTCGAAAGAGTTGTAGTGAAAATCAGAGGCTGAAAAGTAAAGTGTGTTCTCAAAAAAAGTGACATCCGCACAACCTACTGACTGGATTTCAACATCGATATTCTTTTTTGTGTTCAAAAATATCCTAGAAACACACACTGAATTGCTTAAGGATCAATTTATTATGTTCTTTTAGAGAATTTAAACAAAACACATGCACCCAAATTCTTTTAAAGATAAATCAAACATTTATTTTTGAGGATAAAGAATTGAGAATGGGCTTTTGCCATTTAAAATAGAAGAATAAACCCTATTAATTAACTGAGAAGCAGTAAGGACTGCGCCAACCCAAAACACTTGAGAACATGCATATGAACCATTAGTGTTCGAGCAATATTTAGTAAATAACAATTTTTTCTTTCCGTAACACCATTATGTTGAGATGTATGAGCACACAAAGCTTAATGAGTTATACCATGAGAAACACAATAATCTTGAAGAGCATGTTACTCATATTTCAAAGTATTATCAAACTGTAAATTTTAAACGAATAATTAAATTGAGTACTAACATCTTTATGAAATCTTTGAAAATAGAGAGAATTTCGGCGCAATCTCTATTAAAAGTAACCAAGTAATATGAGAATAGTCATAATAAAAATTACAAAATAAGAAAAATCAGACACTTTTAACTCGAGAAGGACCCCAAATATCAATATGAACAAAATCAAATGGAGAACTACAGTGATTAACTACCTGAGATAAAAAAAAGTTTTATGACGTTTACCAAACAGACATGACTCATATTATAATTTAAACACAAGCTTAAAATAATAAAATAATAATTTAATACATTTTAAAGACACATGACCTAAATATAAATGTTACTGGATCACAGACTCATTACATGCTAGAGCAGAAGTGCCCACTTTAGATTGATTACCACATTGAAAATAATATAGACCATCGCGCTCATACCCTTCACCAATCACCTCTTCGTCTAAAGATCCTAAAGAGTACATGATGAAAGAGAAAAAAAAATAAAACACTAAAGAGTACATGATGAAAGAGAAAAAAAATAAAACACTAAAGAGCTTTAATCAAATGACTCACAGATACAAAATTAAAAGGAACATATAAAATAAAATTAACATCAGTGAATGCAAGGAATGCAAGAGAAGAAGTGAGATTGATAGTGCCAGTACTACGTTTGAAACTACTATTAACAAAAGCTATAGAAGGGATAGAAGATGTGTGAAAAATGAAAAAGACTGTAAATTTACCAGTAATATGAGTTGACGCACCAAAATCAATGTCCAAGATGAAGGTGATAAACTCACTAAATAAGAAATATCTGGATTTGTCAAGGTAGCAATGTCTGAAGTAAAAAACTGAATGCATCTTTTTAATAAGAGATTATACTCAGATTTTGGTAGAGTCGCATATTCGTCAGTGAAAGTACCAAGAGTATTAGAGTCATGTACAGTAGATGATCCAGCAGAATCAAACAAATAAGCAGCTCGAGGAGGTCGGAAAGATTTGTCATGCAACTCCCAACATCGATCAATAGTATAATTGATTCGATTGTAATGAGTACACTTTCGAGAATTATCCTGACCGGTACCAAAAATTTGGCCTATAATAGATAAACAATGATCATGAAGGACATACCACCACGGCCTCGTGAAGTGTTACCTCAACCATCCTTATACTCGGCATAATATATGTGTGTGTGTGTGTGTATGTGTATATATGTATGTATGAGTGTATGTGTGTGTGTGTAGCAATGAAAAAAACACACAAGCAAATAAATCACTAACAGAATCAACAGATATAATCACCAGAGGTAATGAACATGATCAATAGAAGAGGACAGAGCATCAATATAGAGTAGCCAGAGTACAATCAATAATACTCTAATAGAACAAGGCGCTATCAGCACCAGTTGTAGCATTCAGCAGTGGATTGCATTCCAGTAGTAAGAGAATCAGCTTTAGTTCACATTCTTTCTTTTAGAATTTTTATAGAAAACTCAGATGGAAGCAATTGTTTTTTCTAGTAACTATTGACATCAATTTCTGTACTGGGTCAATATTGTATCAGATAGGCCAAAACTTGATAAGATATTAGTGATATGAACCAAACAATATTACAAACCTTGATTTGAATACAAATCCTACCAACATAAATTTAATGATAGACCATTGAAGCTGCAAAACCACTACAATCATATTGAGTATGCTGTAAAATGCTCAAGGCTAGAACCAATTCCTTGAAAATTAAGTGTGATCGAGTGAATCTCAGTTTGAATCTGTTTACAACTATCGAGAATAATTTCAAAATTTAAATAACAAGTTAAATGCTATATTTGAGGCTCATGGCTTGCAACCATCCAAATGATCCTACACATAGGGTAAATTGCAAATGATACCTATACTATAAGGTTTTTGCTGACGTCCTCCCTATTGAATAATTTTCAGCATTTTACATCCAAAGGGATCACATCCCAATCACATGATTCCTTAAACCTTCCCCAATTCATCATGCATTAGGCCTCAAATTGTCTTTGACTAATTACTTTTCTTAGTTAACCTCTACCATGACCAATCATCTTCTCGAAAAAAACCCTAAAATAAGCCCAAAATTATATGGTAGTTGGATCCTTGGAGCTGGAGCTTGAGGATGTATAAGCAGCAGAGGGGTTCATTTGGAAGAGGAAGAGGAGGTAATGGTGACAGTGACAAGAAGAGGAAGAGGAGAGAGAGAGGAGCTTGTGTTGGGAGGAAGGATAAGTAGTTACAGTTATTAGTTAGGTCTTGTGTATCTCTGTCTCTGTATGTGTGCACGGGAGAGTTTGGTAGTAGTGTAATGGTGATAGAAAGGCGGTGGATACATGATAATTAGGTTATGGATTGGGTTCAGAATTTAGGTTTTAAGGTCGTGGTATAGAAGATGGCGGTGGGGGCGGCGGCGGCGGTGTTGTTAAGAATTTGGGTTGGGGTGATCGTAGTGATGGTGATAGTATGGAAAATATGTGCGAGGCTAAGTTAGGATTATGGATACTGTTGAGATTTTGGGTTATAGCCAATTATAGTGGTGGAGATGAAGATGTTAGGTGGTGACGATGGTGGGAGGTGGTTAAGGTGACAGAGAAGGAAGCAAGGTTTTTATTAGAATTAGGATGTTTAATTTCTGAGGATTACTATTAGGACTAGTGCTGACTAGAGGATATTGGGATTTTTGAATGAGTAGATATACTTGGAAAAATCAGGCTTAACCTTTCGGACGGAAAACATATCTTGGACACCTCCAACGAGGTAGCAGCAAAAATTATTCCATAGGATAGTTATTTATAAAGCCCCCTATAGGGGGTACGTTGCCACAGTTACTGCAAGATCCACTAACACGAATTGCATATGAGCCCTTAGCCATGCTATCTTGGGAGCAATGCACTTGGATAATCAAACAAGATATCCAAAATGCAATCATCTCTCTCATGAATCCCATTAGTAAAGATGGTGTGAAGGAGAAATCAAATTTCATTTATCAAGTTTGATTTTTTTTTTTTTTTAATGTCTATGCAGGTCATATGTGTTCCATGAATGTGCTACATACTATCGATGGTGACAATCTAACCAGTAGGAAAGAATTTATCAGCATTCCCTACCATAGATATCAAAGTTTCACTGTATTCACAATGCACATTGGGGCTTGCAGCTTACCTATAGATAGGGGAAGTAATCAGGCATGAGGACCAACTACATGCAATTGAAGAGAGTACTAATTTTATTACATGTCGTCCAAAAATTGAATCCTAACTTCGGATGGTAATACTTCATTTACTTAACACTCAAATATAAGTTCTAGCTACAGGTCAAGGATGCATTCCCTGGGGCCATGACAGTTACCCTATGTAGCACAGACTTATCATTTTGGAGCCAATTGTGCGTCAGATAAGTGGCAGACATACATATCAGACATAACACTTCTTGCCGTGCATTGCTATTTCATATATAATATCTTAAATTTTATTGTGTTGGTATGTCATGGAGTGTCGTCTCCATGTAGGCATGTCCATGCTTCTTAGCAGCTATCCCGCAGGGAGACTAGCGACACAACCCTCAGACGGGGCATCTCCCTGAGAAAGAGAACCATCCATACTTACACATGGAGCATGATTACTTAAAACTTCACAACTTGGAAATACTTTTCTTGTAAACTCTAGGATCCATTTTGTTGTGGGGGATCCTCTTCTATGGTTGTACCTGCCTCGAGTGGTATTTTGCATCTTTAATTTTTCTTCTATGACCAGGATGGTTAACCCACTTTTGCTTTCAAAAAAAAATGGCCAAGGAACATATAAAGACAACCGCGATCACTTACAACCTAATAATCCCAAAGAATAAACAATAACCAGAAATAAGCTGCCTGCAATAACAGTATGATATACAAGACAAACCACAAGCAATAGATATTTTCTGCAAAAGTAGAGTTTTTTTGGAGACAAGTTGTAAAGTAAGGTATATGTTAAACAGATACACCTCCAATCAGCTAAAGATGCCTACAAAAGTATGGGTCAGAAAACCAATCTGCTTTTCTTCTTGTCCATATCAGATGTTAAATATGCTTGCAATGCATAGGAGAGAAACCTATCTTCAATGTGCTAAGTCCATAAACATGTGATGGAGATATCATACTTCTCTTCGCACCTATCAGCTTTGTCACTGCCGTATTGCGTCGATCCATATTTGATTTAAGTTTTGAGATACGTTTGGCATCGTTTATTTCAATTTTACTGGACAACTGTTTAGTCCACGCATCGTAATTGTGTTTGGCTTTCGTTTGAGTCCATTCGGACTACGTTTGAATCAGTATTTCGGTTTAAGATTGAGTTTAGTTGGTCATGTTTATTTTCAGCATTGTATTTATTTTTGTTGCTTTTCGTTTAGTCCCACATCGGAAGTGAGTTGAAACTTGTAGTCAAGTAAAGCCTATTTAAATGACCCAACTCAATGAATAAAACAATGAAGATTCAGTAAAAAAAAAAAAATTTTGGTATTGGTTTGGTCTAACTAAATGAATCAACAGGTGGTGAAGCCTAAAATCAGATTGCGATCTGTGTTCATGTCCTCAATCCAAATTTTTAGCATTTGATCCTACATCAATTTTGATATCAAAGCTAAATTTCTTTTATTCAAAAAAAATTCAAAACCCTAGCTCTTTTTTCTCAAAGCCCTAGCCTCTTTCCAAACCCTAGCTTGATTGAAATAAAAAGAACTGAAACCCTAAATCAGATCTTTAAAAAAATTATTGTCCATCAGCTCTCCCCAGGCGACCTCGATTTCCCAAAAAAAACCTAACCATAACTCTCGTCGTCGCCGCCTTCGCCTCGCCAACTTCCCTCGCACAACCATCATCAATCGTGCCTGTCAACCTCGTCGTTGACCTCCCTCGCACAATCGTCGTCACCCACCGCTATCAGTGTTTTAAATATCGGATATCAGCGATATACCGATCGGCAAAATTATATACCGGATACCAAATACCGGGTGATATCGTGATATGGTACTAAATATCGGTTGACATATCAATAGTCAATATATATAAGACATTATTAAAAGAAATAAGTTATTATCCAAACATCATATAAAAAACATCATTGAAATACCACAATGAACATAGAATAAAATAAAACGATCTCTCAAGTAAATAATAATAATAATTATCTAAATAAGAAACTATATCGGCCGATAAATCAGATATTTCATCTCGGATATTGGCCGATACAGCGGCCACGTGGCTATATATCGGCCCATATCGGTTCAAAATGATATCCGGTAAATTTTTGCACTATCGTATTGTTTTGGATAAAATAGCGGTATATCGCCGATATTTAAAACAATGACCGCTACCCGTGCTTGTCAACCTCGTCACCACCTCCCTCGCATAGTCGCAAGACCAACACCAACTCCTCCCCTTTTCGCCTTCGTCGTCGACATCGACAATCCAGATCATATCGTCGTCGCAGTCGCTGTCTTCATCAATCACGATCACTGCCGATCACGTCGTCGCGTCGTCGAAGTCATCGTCATCGTCCATTTCTTCCTCGTCGCGCCAGGCTGCCATCCACACGAGATTGAGAGACAATCAATCTGAACTCTTCGGGTCACAGTAAAACCCGCTACGGCCCGACCCGCTTACAACACAAGATTCAACCCGATAATAAGTCAACCTAAACCGCTAATCTACGGCAGCGACCCAAGGTGCGCTCAGACCGGAGCTTACGCTAACGTCAATTGGCTCAAAGCTGATTTCATCAGCTTACCCAAGCCGATCAAGCCGAGGGCCCAGACTGAGCCGAATATGAGCTGCTCGAGCTGAACCCAAGCTGCCATCTCCAAACTGCGCTGACCGAGCTAGCTAAGTGTTGACTCAACTCTTGACTCAGCACTGACTTGGCAGTCAAACTCAGCCGAGTTGATTCAGAAGCCGATTCAGGCCTTATTCGTGCTCGATTCGTGTCGTTTTAGAGGCAATACTCTTCCAGACCATACCACTGTTATGCAGGACTTTCGTGGCAACTTTCAGCTATTGGTAGTGGGTATTTCTTCGAGGTAATCCTAATTTTATCGATTCTATTTCTTTTCCAACGACATTAGAAATTGTCTCGATTATCCTTGATGCTATCGATATTGTTATTGTTTCTTTAAATTTGTGAGTGTGAGAACTCTGAAAGTACACCTAGAGGGGGGTGAATAGGTGTAAGGCTAATCTAATGACAAATGATGCGGAATTAAAAACTAAGAGCAACACACTTAGTGTAACCAAATAATGTAGTCGAATTCCCGGTGAAGGGCTCTGGACTATCTCCTCTAAATTCCTCTGAATAAGAGTTGAGGTGCTATATGAAGCTCTCTTGGTTAAACACAAGTGAGGCACACAAACAAATACAACCAAGCATACAAGTATGAGCAATATGAATGATGCAAGACACAATATAAAAGAGAGAGTTAGAGAAAGTAGATCAAACGCAAACACAAGGATATGTTTCGACCTTCGAGCACACAGCTCTACGTCCCCGCCTTCACACAGAAGGATTTCCACTAACTCGTCCACACATGACTTCCCACACAGGGAACCACCACTGAGGATTTGGGCAAATACAATTAGGGAGTACACAACTCCTCTCTCAACCAATACAACCTCTCACTAGAGGCAAGACACAAATCAACACAATATCAACCTCACAAATGAGTGATAGGCACAAAGCCAACACCAACAATAATCACCTCACATTTGAGGGATTCCAACTCAATCTCCACCTCTCACTAGATGGATACAAACACCACTTCCACAATCACTTCTCACTAGAGGGATATCAATACTATTACCTCTCACTAGAGGAATATCACAATAAATGGAAGGTTTACAACTTGGTGGTATTAACAACCACAAACTAATTTTCCCACAAAATAATAATCCTAATAGATAGGATAGATAGATAGCTCAAGTGTGAGAATATAAAGAGTTTGAAAATCAAAAACATAAAAAAAAAACTCTTAGGAAAACTTTTAGAATAGATATAAAATGAAGATCAAAAACAATCCCAAAGACTTCTCCTTTTCTTGATTTTTTCATCCCTTTTTAAAACAAATAAAGATCAATCTTTTGACTCTAAAACTCTTTTGAAAACTTGTAATAAAACACTAGAAAGAGTGAAAATTTTGCTCTTGAAAAACTTGTTGAAAACTAACTCAAATATGGGGTATTTATGGCCCCAAAGGAATCTTCTCGTTAGCAGCTGGAAGGGCAGATTTGCCCTTCTGGTCGACAGCCCGGTCGACCGGCCCAACGGTCAGATTTCTGACCGTTGTGCCTCCGGTCGACCGACCGGTCGATCGAGACTGGATACAGAGAGCAGAGCTCTCTGCCAGTCAACCGGGTCGGTCGACCGGGGCCATTTCCAGAGAGCAGTGCTCTCTGGACGGTCGACCGCCCGGTCGACCGACCACCAGCCTTGGCTGCGTGCACGTTCTGTGCACGTAGGTCGACCGGTCCGGTCGACCAACTTCTGCCTCGGTCGATCGGTCCGGTCGACCGGCAGATAACCTGGTCAACATTTATAATATTTAAAAACTTCTTTTTGGCTACTAAAAAATCCCATAAAATACACATAAATTCCAAAAAAATATGTTCTTATTATATCTTTGAAATACAAATATGTGTGACAAAAATTCAACACATATTACAAACTATTTAAACCATTTTTGTGTGATTGAAAATTTGCCTTAAACGAAAATCCGTATTTTCCAAAAATAGGATTTTTGAAATAGAAATCCGATTTTTTCAAAACACATGTAAATACAAAAACATGATATTGAAATAACTTTTAAGCATATTATATATGGATAGAATCTAATATACATGACAGATATTATATCTATGCTTTTGACATTAAATCCAAAAGTAAGTTTTGTTTAAAATACAAACTCCAAACACACGAATAGGCTTATCAAAATAAGTTTTTCTAAGTATATGAAACATAAATGTATATAGATCAAATTTAATATACATTAAACCATATAAACTTATTTTGATTCTATCTATCCATGAAAATCAAGATCGGTTGTACCGAAAACCAAAACCAAAACATGAAACTTGTTTGTGCATTGTGAACTTGAGCATATCACACTATCTAATCTTTACAATGAGATCTAAACAAACTTAACTAAACAAACTGAAGTCTTTTTGTAAAATTCCGTCTCCAAGTCGACTCGATCCAAACGTGATCCACCGAGCTTGACTCCAACCGAGTGCTAGTGTGAACTGGACGCTCGAGCTCTTGAATCACCATGTGAAAGCTCCAAAACACCTTTGTTGAAGCTAATCACCTACTGATATCTTGATCAAATGCCTGAAACTAAATATCACAAGATTATTAGTAAACTATAACTACATGAGTTAATCATCATCAAAACTAGAACGAAGGGCCTCTGGACCAACAATCTCCCCTTTTTGATGATGACAAAACTCATAGAGTTATATATGCATGGATTAAAGTTAAGCTTCAAAGAAGCTCCCCCTTAACTCATGCATAGCAATAAATAATAAAGATATGCAATGAATGCTCAATATAGATATGCATAATCATGATTTGATATCAATAAAATAAACATGCTCTTGATATCAATTTTAAATAAACATGTTTTTAAAAATAATGTTGCTCTTAATACCAACAAAAGCGCTTGATACCAACAAAAAACAAAAGATGCTCTTGATACCAATATCAACAAAAGATGCTTTTGATACCAATGGAAAAAGATAAATTTAAACAAACATGCATATAAACAACATATAAACAAACATGCATATATCAAACTCCAAAATATCTCTCCCCATTTTTGTCAATTCATCAACAAAGGGGTGCAAACAATAAAGGGCATAAACAATATTTTCTTTCTTTTTATATAAATCAAACAATAAAGGTATATATGCTATATACATTCATGAAGAGGAGAGACGTGCATGCATTTATATGAAAAGAGATGACTAAACCCTAACCATATAAAACATAATATGCAATGTATAAAAGGAGATGTGAAGCTCCTACTACACACGTGTACTACATACCAAAAAAAGGCCAATCACTTCAATATGACATACACTCAACATGAATCTATATATGGAGAAGATGTTAAGCTTCCTTGCATATAAGCAATACAAATCAAAACATTATGATACCAATTGAAAGATACATCAATTAGTATGAATGTATACATCGAAACATCATGATACCAATTGAAAATAAACAAACATTTTGAAGAAACCAACAAAAATTTTGATATTAATTGAAAGATATAAACATATAGGTAATCTTGATACAATTATAAAAATTAGTACAATTGAAAATATTTTATACTTTGATACCAATTGAAAAATATAAACCAATCTTTTTGGTTACACAGTAAAATCATTTTGCAATAGAGATACTAAGTAGAGAATAATATCAATTTAATATTCTTGATACTAATATTGAAAATGAAACATATACCAATTAAAAATAATTTTCATTAGGAGCATAGGAAACTAAATGAAAACTAAGATATCATTTTTTCTTTTTTTCAACATAAAGAGTGGGAGTAAGATGCCAAAGGTAAACAAAACCGATTGAAAGGTATAACATGAATTTTCTCACCCTTATGAAATACTAATGAAAACGATGCATAAGCTTGTATAAGATACCAATTTAAAATAATTGTCATTAAGGACTAAATCAAGCTTAGCATAGCAAAATTTGTGCTCAAAGATATAAACATATAGTAAGCACAATCAAAACACATATATATGTATGAAAATATAAATAGCAATCTAAATTGATATTGTTTGAAGTTGAACCATACATATATAGAAACAAATATGAGTATACAAAATAAATATCAATTGTGATACCAATTGAAAATACAATAAGGATCAAGTGTATAACTCATACTCTCTACCACCCATTTCATGCACATGATTAAATAGATTTTCAATAATGCATATAAGGCATGGTCGCCCAACCAACCGCCCATTTATGGGTAGGGGTTTTCAAAAATAAGTTTAAAAATAGTTTTAGCACAATTAAAAACTCTACCAAAATGAAGAATACGCAACTAGTTATATGATAAAATTGTAAACTAGTACGAAATCCTTCAAGTAAGGAATAAAACAAAAGAATATCCATGAAATATGAAAATCACATGATCATCAAACACTCAAAGGTCTATAAGCACATATAGTCTCAGAAAACAAATCATAAGTAAATAAGAATGATGTGAGTGTACAAGTATAATGTGAAATACAAAGTCATGAAAATAGGCAATAAGCTCAATGTGAAATTTCTTTATAAACGAAAATACGAAAATCATTAAAATTTAATTTTCAATAATACAACTTCAAGGCATATGTATGTTTTGTACAAACTAGAATATACATACATATCCAAACATGAACGAGTTCACAAAAACATATGCATGAAGGCAAGTGGCTCAAAGATGTATATGTATAACTATTAGTTTAGACAAAAAAGACATATACATGAAGCTAATCACAAACATGAAAACATGTACAAAATGGGAATACAAGTTAAAATGCAAGAGTCATCAAAACTAGGCTATACTAGTACATCTAATGAGTACAAATGAGCAATTAAGCACAAACATATAATATCTATTTGTGGCTCACTAGTTGTACATGTATATACTCAATTTTTAATGAAAACTAACATCTAAACATGTAATCAAATCAAAGAAAAATAAAACAAAACATAAACTAACATGATTAATATGTATATGCACATGATTTAGAATTATGATATACACAATAGTTAAACTATGGTGAGAACACAAAAGTAATAATTTATATGAACATTGGTGTATCTCAAATACTATGCATGTATATCACAAACCTAATTATCATAGCATTTAACATAGTAATCAAAACATGCTATAAATCAATGACATGAAAAGTATGTAAACATAAATGAGGAGTAAGAGATCGTTACCAAAACTAAGAGGGTACATCTCTATGTCTCCAAACCATGGTGGTCCTCCCACAAACTCCCCTTAAAAGTGATGTATCCAAAATAGTCACCATTAAGATCAGAACGCATCCACCTCAAGGCACCATCACTCTCACGTTCATGTGAGTGTCCACACGTACATCAAATAAAATAGGATGGATTTTGGTACCTATACTCTTTTGGGTCCATGGGGGTTAGCTTCTTTCCTAACCCAAATAAATTATTTGCAAAATTTTCATTATGTATCCTTTCATAACAAAATCTTGCAAGGTGGTCCTTATGTCCACAATGTGTACAAGTGTACACATGAGCATACATAGTGTTGTGTGCATGAACGTGAGAAGCATGTGTATGCTGTGGTTTGTGTGCATGCATATTTAGAACTTATTTCTTTCGAAACATGGTTTCCAACCGTGTGTGGTTCATGGCACATTGGCTCAAAGTGGAGCCCAAACAATCAACATTCTTCTTCAACATACAAATATCATTTTCACTTATAGAAGAAGAGTGCATGCAATAGATACACTAGGTGGTGAAGCTATTCTAGCATAGCAAACATGAGAGTCTAAATCATTTTTCAAAGAAATATTTTCAATAAAACAAATCCAATTCTTTTGATATAGAAATAATTTTGTTTTTCAAAGAGTCATTTTCTTTTACAACAAAATCAAGTTTTGAAGATAAAGTCTCATTTTTCTTCCAAACATTTTCACAATCATTTTTGTTTTCAAAATTTCATTTTCTTTTAGGGCAAGGTCAAGTTGGGATTTAGTGAGTCACGTTCACTTGAAATCTCATCCCTCTCTTGAAAAATCAAATCAAGTTTTGAAACCAAGTCCTGAAACCAAGTCCTTATTTTCTTATTACTCCAAAGCTTTTCTTTTTCAAAAGATTATATTTTTTAACAATTTTTCACAAACAATAGATAGTTCTTCATTTAATGCATTGGCATCAATATAATCATTACTAGAAGAACTGTCATCATCATCATCTAATTGAGCATCCGAGTTTACCTCAAGGAAGTCATTCCCTTGGACCATGTAACAATGTTGCTCGGATTCTCCACTAGATTCCTCTCCACATGATTCGTCTTTTGGAGTGCGGGAGAAGTCAACGTGTTCCCACTGCAAAGGCAGAATCACAATGAGAAACCATACATAAATATTCTTTGTTAAGCGTGCTTCTAAGTGCCTCAAGGGCTTATGCATTGCCCCCTATATTCTTGCTATTACCAAGATAGGATTTCTTGGTAGCGACAAGGAAAACATGCAAGCCTAGGGTTTTTAGATACATGGACATCCTAGCCTTCCAAACAACAATGTTGGAAGTATCAAACATAGGAAGGGTCATGGAGTGTGTGTAAACAATACAAGTGTGCAAATGCAATCTAGATTAGCTAACCAAGATCTCTCCTAGGTGGTTAAACCTAATATCAGGAGCGTAGCCTCTGATACCAATTGAAAGTACACCTAGAGGGGGTGAATAGGTGTAAGACTAATCTAATGACAAATGATGCGGAATTAAAAACTAATAGCAACACTTAATGTAACCAAAGAGTGTAACTGAATTCCCGGTGAAAGGCTCTAGACTATCTCTTCTAAATTCCTCTTAATAAGAGTTGAGGTGCTATATGAAGCTCTCTTGGTTAAACACAAGTGCGGCACACAAACAAACACAACCAAGCATATAAGTATGAATGAGCAATATGAATGATGCAAGACAGAATATAAAAAAGAAGAGTTAGAGAAAGTAGATCAAACGCAAACACAAGGATATGTTTCGATGTTCGAGCACACAGCTCTACGTCCCCGCCTTCACACAGAAGGATTTCCACTAGCTCGTCCACACAAGACTTCCACACAGGGAACCTCCACTGAGGATTTGGGCAAATACAATTAGGGAGTACACAACTCCTCTCTCAACTAATACAACCTCTCACTAGAGGCAATGCACAAACCACACACATATCAACCTCACAAATGAGGGATAGGCACAAAGCCAACACCAACAACAATCACCTCACATTTGAGGGATTCCAACTCAATCTCCACCTTTCACTAGATGGATACAAACACCACTTCCACAATCACTTCTCACTAGAGGGATATCAATACTATTACCTCTCACTAGAGGATATCACAATAAATGGAAGGTTTACAACTTGGTGGTATTAACAACCACAAACTAATTTTCCCACAAAATAATAATTCTAATAGATAGGATAGATAGATAGCTCAAGTGTGAGAATATAAAGAGTTTGGAAATCAAAACACAAAGAAAAACTCTTTGAAAAACTTCTAGAATAGATATAAATGAAGATCAAAAACAATCCCAAAGAGTTCTCCTTTTCTTGATTTTTTCAACCCTTTTTAAAACACAAATAAAGATCAATCTTTTGGCTCTAAAACTCTTTTGAAAACTTGTAATAAAAACACTAGAAAGAATGAGAATTTTGCTCTTGAAAAACTTGTTGAAAACTAACTCAAATATGGGGTATTTATAGCCTCAAAAGAATCTACCCGTTGGCAACTGGAAAAGGCAGATTTGCCCTTCCAGTCGACCGAGACTGGATACAGAGAGCAGAGCTCTCTGCCGGTCGACCGGTCCATTTCCAAGAGCAGAGCTCTCTGGACGGTCGACCGCCCCGATCGCCCGGCCCACCAGCCCTGGCTGCGTGCACGTCCTGTGCACGTCGGTCGACCGGTCCGGTCGACTGACTTCTTGCCTCGGTCGATCGGTCCGGTCGACCAACAGATAGCCTGGTCAACATTTATAGATTTAAAAACTTGTCTTTTTGGCTACTAAAAATCCCATAAAATACACATAAATTTCACAAAAATATGTTCTTATTATATCTTTCAAATACAATATGTGTGACAAAAATTCAACACTTATTACAAACTATTTGAACTATTTTTGTGTGATTGAAAATTTACCTTAAACCAAAATCTGTATTTTCCAAAAATAGGATTTTTGAAATAGAAATTTGATTTTTTCAAAACACATGTAAATACAAAAACATGATATTGAAACAACTTTTAAGCATATTATATATGGATAAAATCCAATATACATGAAAGATATTATATCTATATTTTTGACATTAAATCCAAAAATAAGTTTTGTTTAAAATACAAAACTCCACACACATGAATAGGCTTATCAAAATAAGTTTTTCTAAGTATATGAAGCATAAATGTATATAAATCAATCTAAATACGTTAAACCATGTAAACTTGTTTTGATTCTATCTATTCATGAAAATCAAGATCGGTTAAACCGAAAACCAAAATCAAAATATGAAACTTGTGTGTATTGTGAACTTGAGCATATCACACTATCTAATCTTTAGATTGAGATCTAAACAAACTTAACTAAACAAACTGAAGTCTTTTGTAGAATTCCGTCTCCAAGTCGACTCGATCCAAACGTGATCCACCGAGCTTGACTCCAACCGAGTGCTAGATGAACTGGACGCTCGAGCTCTTAAATCACCATGTGAAAGCTCCAAACACCTTTGTTGAAGCTAATCACCTACTAATATCTTGATCAAATATCTGAAACTAAATATCACAAGATATTAGTAAACTATAACTACATGAGTTAATCATCATCAAAACTAGAGTGAAGGGCCTCTGGGCCAACAAGAACTTGTTAACCTTTCTGTACTCTAATCTGAATATTAAATAAAATTATTTCTTGAATCTAGGCACTTGATTATTCTCTCGATGCAATATTAAAATAACCCATAGTTACTTGCATGGTTTCTAATTATTTGATCATCTTAATTAAATTCTTGATGTCTAAATGTTCGATAAGTTGTTAGATAATCTAGTGAGCATCCATAATTGAACTACTTACTGAATATCATGTGCATCCCACAACAGAGCATTGTTAGGTGTTAGGATTAGTTCATTCTTATTAGGTTGCATTTAGGCCCCATTCCGTTATTGATTTGCATCACTTATTCGCTAAAAAATCATCAGTTAAGGCATATTTTACAGGACAACCCCATATCATATAGGTTTTGCATTTAGGAACACCGCTGCATGCCCACTCGTAGTGGAACATGGTACCACCTTCGAGACAATTTCTAAGATAGATCCCAATATTACTAGCATTGCAAAACTCTGAGAACATTTATCGACCCGATTTAGCAATGTCGAGCAAGAGTTGAAAAGCAATACAGAACGTTAAACTGACTAGAACATGAGAATACCTAGAATGTTAGTGAGAATAGACCTTGATCTGAAAATTCACACACCTAGGTATAATGTTCAACCTAATCATAATGGAATGAACTTACGAAACATTAAACTAGAAGTATCCACCTTTTTCTTTATTAGGGATTGGTTGGATCCCAAAAAATTTTCAATTGGATATCAGACATAGATCATTATTTCGACTGGTTTATTATATCTAATGAGGGAGGGATGTGATTTGCCAAAATGAAAATAGTTAGTCAGGCTAGGCAATATTGGACTAATATAGAGAAGCTAATGACTCTTAGAAGACAAGCGCTCGTTCAAACTTGGGATGAGATGAAATTGAAACTCTAAGAGAAATATTTACATGTGTCGTACAAACAGTGTTTACTTGATCAATGACAGTGTTTGACGCAAGGCAATCAACCAGTAGCGGAGTACATCACCAAGTTTGATGAATTTCTGGTTAGGTGTGGCGAGAATGAGTCTGACATTGTAGTCTTGTCTAGATTTCGCTCAGGACTTAGGGGAGATCTTAGACGTGAACTCTTTGTGCAAAATATCTTCATTCTAGAACATGCTTATCAGCTTATCCAGGATCTAGATTGTTCCCAATGTTTTCTTTTAGTAAACACACAGACTATAGGGATAACAACAAGGCCACCACTATCAAGTCCCAGCTTAGTCAGTCTCGATTTCAGTCCCATTTGGAATCTAGTAACTCCACTCAGAAGTATGATGATAAAGGCAAAAAGTTTACAATGAGTCATCTAAATCGATTCAACAGAATCAATGTTTTAAGTATCAAGGGTTTGATCACATTGATGCACAATGTACGAACAAGACAAAAACTTTGATTATCGTTACTTAGTCGACAGTGATCAGAATGACTTAGAGGAGATTGTACATGACCTGAAAGAGATATTTTAAAAGATGAGCTTATTGTTGATTAGGTTATCACCTTGGGATGTCTTTCGAGAATGTACCCACCTTCGATTGATGATGTTAACGGAATTACCCACCGGCTTAGCGTTGTGAGGTGCGCATTAGCTTAACCCAAAAGAGTGAGACTGACGTCAATTCATAATATTCCAAACACTCACTAAAATACGTGACAAAAATTATCGGGGCATAATTGGTAGTGTGAGTTGTGTCGACGTCGTCGCCTCCAACATGGCGACAACTAAATTTGGCCCTAATGTTGCAACACATCGTCAACTATATAAAGTGTCTTGGGTGAACTATTGTCCATTGACGTTAAAGAAAGATGTCTTGTCCCAATCTAATTTGCCACTTTTGAATAAAACTCGGTGTAATGTAGTCACCATGGATGTTGGCTATATCATCTTGGGCAGGCCATGGCTATATGACCTAGATGTCACTATTTATTTGAACGTCTGTTCGTTTGTCCATGATGGAAAGGTCAAACTAGCCCAATGCGTCATGTCCCTCCGCCTAATACTAAATGGCCTAACGCATCAAGCAACAAGAAAGCATTAAATTTGATCACTCCAAAGTCTTGACAAGAAGAGTCTAGGAAACCTTTTACAATGCTTGGTTGGTGTGAATTTAAGGAATTGGGGTCTTATTTTACCCACTACATATATTGCATATAATAATTGGGTGAATAGGTCAATAGGCATGAGTCCACTTGAAATTGTGCATTGTTACTAACCTAAAAATCATATAGCTCTTATCTTTATGACACATCTTCCTGGGGTATCCGAGTCTGCATCTGCATTCGCGTCGCATATCCATGATTTGCATAAAGATATCAACAAAAAATTCAAGAAAGTAATACACATTATAAATCCCATGCTGATTTGCACCGCAGGTATCTTGAATTTAATAAAAGTAATTTCGTAATCCGGATTCTATCTGAGCGGTTTTCCGCCAGGAACTATTAAGAAATTGCATGCTCGTAGCGCAGGTCCTTATAAAATTCTCAAAAAGTTTATCCAAATTCTTATGTAATTGATTTACCTTTGGATTTTGGGATTAATTTGATATTTAATATTTTAGACTTATAAGCTTATAAAGGTACTCTTTTTAATCCTGATAATTAACTTGTAGATTTTGATGAGCCTAACCACGATCCTTTCTTTGAGGGACCTCATTTACCACGACTACCTACTACACATGCTCCATTTGCAGCAGAACAGATTGATAGCATTCACGATGACCAAATTATCTCCACCTGAGATGGTAGTTGCAGACGATATTTTGTGTGTTAAAATAGTCGTCATGACTTATAAATCTGATAATACATAGATTACTCGAGAGAACCTATAGCGATTGGCCCCAGATCTATTGGAGTACTATGAGAGCCATCGGGAACCTTACTCGACAACGTCGAGTTCTTCCTAGCCCGGGAGAGTTGATGGGACATCATACCGACTTCTCTCTGAACCTATCAGTGTCGTCACCGCCGTAATGCATCGATCTATCTTTGGTTTAAGTTTTGAGATGTGTTGGCATTGTTTATTTCAATTTTACTGAACAACTATTTAGTCCACGTGTCATACTTGTGTTTGATTTTTGTTTGAGTCCATTTGGACTACGTTTGAGTCATTTTAGGGTTAAGATCGAGTCTAATTAGTCATGTTTATTTCAGCATTGCATTTGTTTTCTGTTGCTTTTCATTTAGTCTCACATCGAAAGTGAGTTAAAACTTGTAGTCAAGTGAAGACTATTTAAATGGCCCAACTCAATGAAAACAACAATGAAGATTTAGTTAAAAATTATGTTTTGTATTGGTTTAGTCTAACTGATTGAATCATCAGGTGGTGAAACCTATACCCAGATTGTGATCCGTGTTCATATCCTCAATCCAAATTTTTAGCCTTTGATCCCACATCAACATGTTTCTCGGATATGAAAAACAGTCAGAGGTTACATGTAGTCAGAGGTTATAGGCTAAAAAGACGGATCTTGGGGGTTTTACTTGAACAAAAATATAATACACTTAGCAAGAAACCATAGCAACTAATTTGACATAGTGACCCAAAAAAGAAAAAGAAAAAAAGAAACTTCAATATTGAAGGATTCTTGAAGGATTCTCATAGCCCAGAATACCAGACCAAAAACTATAAATACCTAATTGAATAATTGAACTGGGATGCCAATATTGTTATAGTTTTTAGGGAAAATTGCTTTTAAGTCCCTAGAGAGTTTGAGTTGTGAGACAAAAACTTCCTGGGTAAAAAAGTGTGTTAAAAAGTCTCTCAATACCAGCATTTGTGCTTCTGGATCCTTGTGTACACTGATTGTATGCACATGGGTCATTATGGACGATTAAAAGTCAAAATACCCCGCTATCAAATCTGTCCCCTATGTACAATTTTAATAAAGAAAGAGAGAGGAGAGAGGGGAGAGAGGAAAGAAGAGGAAGAATAAGAGCGATCTCTGTGAAGATCTGGCGAGTCCCAGCGAACTTCCCAAGCCTCTCTGATCGCAGCGAGCTCTGTGAACCCCCGATCTGTGAAGATCGCATCAACTCCAGTGATCTCCGTGAAGATCACAGCAGCTTTCGGTGAGATCTGGCTACGAGCCACCCTTGAGTCGTCCCCGACCGCAGCTCCGTGAGCTCCGGCGAGATCCGTGAACCCCGGATCCGCCCCTGATCCGTGGAGCTGCGTGAAGATCGCAGCAGTTCCGACGTGGAGTTCGTCTCCTTCGTTGAGGCTCAAGTGAGCTCCTCGTGCAAGGCTCGTCTCCCCAGCTCCTCGTGCAGGGATCATAGAAGATGAATTTGGTATAGGGCTTCGTCGAGGATTTTTTTGGATTAATTTTTTTTTGTAAGTTTTTTAGATTTATTTGGAGTTTGAATTAAAGTATGATTATTAAGATTTTGAATTGTAATTTTTCTGAGATTTTTTTTGAAATTTACTCAATTTAATGATAATCATGCTGATATTTGTGATTAATTTTGAATCTAAAAGATAGACTAATTTGTGATGAGCTTGCTGAATTTGAAAAAATCAATTGGTGGTGATGAAATTTTTATTTGTAATGAATTTTGATATAAAAAGAGGACAAAAATTTGTGAATCATACTGTCCACTTTGAGTTTTTCTGTCAACATATTGAATAATTGTCCACTTTTTAACTTTCTTTCCACCATTAAAAAGTTGGACCAAAGAGAGTAAGATGGATATAAAAGGAGTTATACAGAAATTAACGAAGATGGACAAAAAAGAGTATGCGGACATAAAATGAGAAAGTCGGACAGAAATTGACATAAGTGAACAGAAAGAGATTAAGGCGAACATAAAAAGTCTTGTTTTATATCGTGCAACACAGCGTAATGATATTACCTAAATGATCACATGAAAATGGAGACATTCAAGCGAACTTATGCCTGAACGCTATATCTTATTCCTGATTTGGACAAGCCAAAAGTATATCCTCTAATATTCTGTCCACATTAGCATGTTTCTATCTACTTTTTGACATTGTATCCACATTTTCAAATATATGTCCACATTTTGGAATATATGTCCACATTTAAGAATATATGTCCAAATTTTGAAATATATGTCCACTTTCGGAGTATATGTCGATGTTTCCAAGTAAATGTCCACATTTTCAAAAATATATCCACCTTATGAAATATATGTCATTTTTGTCCATTATTATCCAATATTTATACTTTGGTACTAACTTATGTCTCGCACAGGTAACGAAGTAGACTCTACAAATAAGACCTTCAGTAACGAAGAAGCATCGTGGAAGGAACAAGAAAAGGTGAATCAATAATCAATTTGTGACACGCCTGATTGTGTGCAGTAGATGCCAGAAAGATGGACACAATCGTCGTACCAACGCTATATCCTATTACAGATTTGGACAAGTCGAAGGCATCATTCTCTAATATTCTATCCACCTTAGTATAATTATGTTCACTTTTTTGACATTATGTCCACATTTCCAAGTATATGTCCACATTTTAAATAATTGTCCACATTTAGGAATATATGTCCAAATTTCAGAATATATATCCACATTATGTCGACGTTTCCAAGTAAATGTCCACATTTTCGAAAATATGTCCACCTTATGAATATATGCCATTTTGTCTCATTACTATCCAATGTTTATACTTTGGTACTAACTTATGTCTAGCACAGGTAACGGGAGAGACTCTACAAATAAACCTCCAGTTACGAAGAAGCGTCGTGGGAGCAACAAGACAAAGCGAATCAACAATTGATTTGTGATGCGCCCGATTGTGTACAGTAGATGTTAGAAAGATGGACACAATCGTCATACTTGCAACGCTATATCCTATTCCTGATTTGAACAAGACAAAGGTATCATTTCCAATGTTTTGTCCACCTTAGTATAATTCTGTCCACTTTTTTGACATTGTATCCGTATTTTCGGGTATATGTCCACATTTAGGAATATTGTCCACATTTAAGAATATATGTCCAAATTTCAAAATATATGTCCACATTTCAGAATATATGTGATGTTTTCAAGTGTCCACATTTTCGAAATATGTCCACCTATAAATATATGCCATTTTTTCTCATTACTATCCAATGTTTATACTTTGGTACTAACCTTTGTCTCGCACAAGTAACAGAGAAGACTCTACAAATAAGATCTCCAGTAACGAAGAAGCGTCGTGGGAGGAAAATAAGATGAATCAATAATTGATTTGTGACGCGCCCGATTGTGTG